>CAUYON010106365.1:0-13594 GCA_963573935.1 Arctocebus calabarensis | reverse complement strand
TTGAGACAGAGCCTCAAGCTGTCGCCCTGGGTAGAGTGCCGTGGCATCACAGCTCACAGCAACCTCCAATTCCTGGGCTCAAGCGAGTCTCTTGCCTCTGCCTCCCAAGTAGCTGGGACTACAGGCGCCCGCCACAACACCTGGCCATTCTTTTTGGTTGCAGCCGTCATTGTTGTTTGGCGGGCCTGGGGGCTGGATTCAAACCCGCCAGCTCAGGTGTACGTGGCTGGTGCCTTAGCCCGTTGAGACACAGGCGCCGAGCCCAAACTCCACTGCTTATTAGTAAATGATTGAATCTCTCTATAACCCAGTTTCTTGTCAAATGTGAACAGCAACTCACATAATCGGATAATCCATGTAGAATATTTATTTGTAAGCACCTGACACATGGTAAGCCTTTATTTAGTGAGTGATGATGATGATTGTGATGTGATGAAGCAACTCCAGCTATAAGAGTGTGGCTCTTTTAGTCTACGTTGAACTGTAATAACAGAACACATCTGAGACTGGGTCATTTATAAAAAACAGAAATGTACTGATTCATATTTGGGCAGCTGGAAATTCTAAGGTCAAGGCAGGTTCATTTTTGGTGCCTTGGTGAGCCACTCTGTTCTTCCAGCAGGGCACCTTGCCCACTGCATCCTCCTGAGGGAAGAAAGGCTGGATGCTCAATGGCAGAAGGAAAAGGGACAAAAGAGAGCCAACCCACTATTGGAAATTATCTTTACAGCAGCAATAACAGAATACCTTCTATCAGGCCCCACCTCCCAGCACTGCTACCCACTACATTGAGATACAACCTCAATATGAGTATTGCAAAAGACATTCAAACCACAGTAGCAGTCAAAGCAACTTAAGGAAATGAATCAGTGAAAATCAGCTTTTTTTCATCTTTTTCTGCAATCTCACTTTTATATGAAGAGAGAATGTAGGCGGAGGATCAGAAATCTGAACATTTTACTGCCTGCATAGAATTAAATGTGATACTAGCGTAATAGTCTAGGTGAAAAAAAAAATGGTAGAGAACAATATGGAACAGAATGAAGACAGGTAGGTAAGTTGGAGCAATATTTGGAAGTTGAAATAACATAAGTTAATATTTTATTAGTTGTTGATGAAATACATGAGGTAAAATAGTTAATAAAACTGCTAAATTCTTGCCTGGGTATATTGGGGTGTTAGTAATACTTAGTGAGAAAAATAGAAATGAGCAATTTGGGTAGAAAATCAATAAGTTTTAAGCATTCCATTGTGGTACCTACGTTGATTCAGACAGAGATATCCAGATGTCCAATCTGGAATTGAGATAAATTTTGCTGAAAGGAAGTAATTTTGGACTCAATAGCTTGTAAAATGATAGTAAATGTCACCAACATAATAAACATTTGGGAAGTTCATGAAGTAAAAGAAAATGATTTGGAAAATACACAGATGCCAACAGGGAAGGGTGATTTCAATAATAATGAAGTGGGAAAGTGTCACATGAAAGTGAAAAGGCCAAGAAGAGAAAGATTGGGGCCTAACCATTGGGTTTAATAATTAGAGGATCATTAATAACTCCTGAAATAATAATTTTGTGTAATGATATGTATTGTAAGTGGGCTAAAATGGGTGGAGATGTGATTCAGACGTTAGGAAAGAAAAAAAGAATACATCAAAAAAATGACCTTTTAGGGACACTTGGTGATCCAAAAGTAAAAGATAGGACAAGCGTAAGGGGGATGCTAGGAATCAAAAATTTTCTGCTTTTGTAATGAAGAGACAGATCTGCATACCCTTGGGTGATAGGAGCCCTGAGCAGTGCGGTGATTACAGCTGCAGGAGTGAGTAAGCACAGTTCCTGGGCAGGTTGGAGGAAATGAGGAGGGTCCTGTCCAAGCCACACAACTCACCCAATGTCTAACTTCTCTGAGGATCAGTGTCAGATAAGTCTTGGAAATCTATCTCCCCTTTCCTGAAATACAAGATTTTCCTTTTCCTCATAACAAACTACAGTAGAGCTTCCCTTTCCTTTCTGCTTTGCAGAAGTTGGAAATAACTAAAACAAACAAACAAACAACAAACCAGTTTTTCTATTTCTTTCCTGGTGTAACTTACCACCCGTCCTTCATTGAGAGTCCCCACCACTCATATGCCCTTGCTAACTCCAGATTACTTACCAAGGACTCACACTCCTGTCTCTAAATGTGCTGGATTCATTTTGCTCCAAGCTCTTTTTTCCACTGTCTTCCTTGGAAAATTTGTGCAATATCCCTTCTTTGGTTCCAAATCTATTCTGTTGCAGTCGTATTTGCCTTCCCGATTATAATAACAGCTTTGTGTCCTCCTTCCCTCCCTCCCTCCCTCCCTCCCTCCCTTCCTTCCTTCCTTCCTTCCATCCATCCATCTCAGTTACTATGTACTTAAGGTGCCATTTCATTTAGATCTTTTAATATATACCTTTTTGGCTAATATACACTTACGTTGCCATTTGTTTTAGATGTTTGAATTTATACCTTAAATTCAAATGTTAAGTAATGAATCATTTTCAAGAATTTCTTCCATTCTATTAACTCCTCATTTATACGAAACTCTGAAATACTGCAACATAAGCAGGTTCTTAATATTCTAATATATTTTGCAAAATTTTCCATGAGGTGCTCATTTTTCAATGTCTTCTAATCTGCTTTATTTTGTACTTTACCTTTTAGAAAACACCAGTTTCAGCCGTCTGTATTGGTACCCAGTACCATATTTTCAGAAGAATTTAATTTCATTACTGCATAAGTATCCCTTATTTATTCCACAAGTTCCTGCCTCACACTCTTAATGTTCTTATTAAACAACCAAACACTTTTAGAAAGGTGTTCACATTCTTGTATTTGAGTTACAAATATATGTGGAAAAACTGCAAATCAAATTAAATGTGAACATTTAATCTATACTTAAAAACAATTTTTTTCCTCCTTAGTTGTTTTAATATCTAGTGACAAGATGCTTACTATTAACAGGTTATCAAAAACTGAGCTTAATTTCCTATGAAAAAGTATCATTATTTTTATTTTAGACACAAGAAAACTCCAAACATTTTGGAGTGGCATGTTCATGATAAACATATCCATATTTTTACGAAAATGCATGATCTATGGTTTTAAATGTATGTAGTTGCTTATGGAAATGCACGTCCCTGACGTTGAGCTGAAACATTTATTTGAAGATGAAAAAGAAGCAGTGTGCAGATAGCTTTTCACTTTCACAGTCTGTTCACAGCACAGGGTCATATCGATATGTCTTCAATTATTAGAGTATCTTTATTATTAGCAGCAACAGCAAACTAAGTACAGTTTAAAAAAAAAATCAACTTTCCCCAAACTGACCAAGTAGATAAAAAAGTAAAAATGAAAAGAAAACCAAAAATGAATTCCGAGAAAAGGAAAAAAATGAACTCCACAGGATGGAATTCGCACTAATCTATAGAGCACCAGACAGCAATAGGTGAAGTACGTTCTTGAAGGGCTATTAAATTTGTGAGATTCAAATAAAATATTAGGTAGGGATAAAAAGCATTTTCCAGCCACTTGTGTGTGAATATGTATTTGAATGACCGTGCATACATAAATGACCAAGAGCCACTGAGACTGTGTGTTTTTTTCTTTTGTTTTCTTCTTGTTTCTTTTTCTTTTGGCGGGCTTCTGCTGCAGACGTCCAGCTTGCATCAGGCCTGTGTTCTTGGTAGCATGCTTTCATGAAAACTATGACAGAGGAAGACAATTGACAGAGAGGGAGCTCCAGCAATTAAATTAAATGCTCCTCCTGTACCTGACGCAGGACACCTGCACTCTCCTTCTGACCCTCATAGCAAGACGTCCCTCATGCAGGGTGGAGGGAAGCACAATATTCTCCTGTACTCTGGAGAGAAAAAACAAAACAACAGACAGACCTTAGTGAACAATGATTATGTTTCCTGTATCACTATGAAAATTCTATATACAAAGGACATAATGAGGGTAGATTTTACTTTTTTCAAAGATCAGATAAAAATGGAGTTATTTCCATTGTCTCATAAATTAAATAAAATTCATATTTTGGAAGTTAGAATTGAAGCTCAAATGATCCAATAAAAAGAAGAAACATTGGAGAGCCCTTCCAAATATAGATCCAACATAAAAAGCTTCAACAGAATCTGTACTACATAATTGATGTCATAATAACAATAATAGAAAATTGCTATCTTACTCCAAGGCTAATAACTTTGAGGACAACCAAGCCATGAATATCGAAACACTAACAGCCACTGGAAAGCCATACAAAAAAAATTCTAGATCAGTTCATTATAGTGTGTCAATTTTCCTAATTTAAACTTATCTTTCAGAAGCCATAATGTTGAGTTAGAAAATTTGAGAATTTTTCTGTAGACTACCCCAAAATGAAAAGGATTTTGTAAGATCAAATCATTTATTCACCCAGATTAGCAGAAACAGTTTCTGCTGTGGTGAAAAACGTCAAAGTTATCCAAGGGCTGAATTGTGAAAAACGTCAAAGTTATCCAAGGGCTGAATTTTCTCTGACAGATGTATACTACCCAGAGCTACATGCTAAATTTAGAATGCGGTCTGAATCTAGAGAACATTGCCAAGTGGAACTGATATTCACACTTCAGATAGGTGTAAACCATGTAAGGCCTGTTCCTTATTCTCCCAGGCAAAAGTAAAAATAAATAAAACTTAAACCTGAAATTGTAAATCTTGGTGAAAGGGGAAGCGGGTATTTTTAGAAAAGAAAGTCAGCATATCATCTTCGGAGTTCAGAGTACATAGAATATCTGGAGAGTATTGTAAGTACAGGGAAGATTAAAATAGACATTCTAAGGAGATGGGCATGTTAAAAGACCAATTTAAAAATAATTTAAAAGAAAGGAAAAGAGTAAAACCCGAGGAAGAGAATAAATCGCAAGTAAAAACCAAGTTTACATGAAAACTTAACTCAAGAGAAGGAAGTTTCTCAATAGCCCTTTAATCTTTTTTATGAAGTTAGTTAAGCAAAAACTGAAATTCATAAAGTAAATATTTAATGGTAAGTCAGCATAGTTAAATGAAAAGGGAGAATGAAAATGAGAAAATAAATAGAAAAACAAAACTAAAGGAGCTTTAAAGGAAGTGTTATATGATTATCAGTACAGTAAATGTGGTTGAAAAGAAAACACAGATTTATAAAAATAATGGCAGCTAGTGAATATAAAAACAGTAAAAGATTAAGGAAATGGATATGGTGAGCAAACTTGATTAAAAATAATATTAATTAACATCTGCAGAGAACTCAAAATTAGAACTGAAAGTATTTAAATATTTGCTGCAAAAAAAAAAAAAACACCTTTGATTCTGAAAAAAGAAAGGTAAGTATACATTTCAATTAAAAAGAAAACTGAGGCCAGTCACGGTGGCTTATGCCTATAATCCCAGCACTCTGGGAGGCTGAGGCAGGTGGATTACTGGAGCTCAGGAGCTCAAGATCAGCCTGAACAAGAGGGAGACCCTATTTCTAATACGTGTCGAATCTATTGGTATACAGTATAAATGTCTTAACACAATAACTAAATAAACAAGATGAGGTAATGTATTAACCAGTGTGATATAAGAGTTCCTAATTCTATATGAAATCAGCACATTGTACCCCATAATTGCACTAATGTATTCATGATCTATGTGTTTATGATTTAACAAAAAATATAAATAAATAAATATTTTAACTGTGGAAAGACAAACAAAAAATAATAAAAAATAAAAATAGCCAGGTATTGTGGTGGGTACTACATTACCAGCAACTTGGGAGCCTGAGGCAACAGGATCATTTGAGCCCAAGAATTTGAGGTTACTGTGAGCTATCATACCTCGGCACTCTACCAAGGGAGACAAAGTGAGACTGTCTCACCAAAAAAAAAAAAAAAGAAAGAAAAAGAAAGTAAAAGAAAACTGAATGTTAAGGAAATTTGATAAAAACAAAATACTATGTGGAATATAAGCGTAAATTTTTAAAAATTAATTAACATCTTAACATATAAAGGCAAATCAATGCTATGGAGAAAATTCAGATTATCATTAGGGAAATCTCTATAATAGTAATAAATGCTAAAATCTTATATAACTATCTTACAGAGCTCTGAAAAGCACACATATATGAATTTATAATTTTAAGCACATTACATACAGACAGGTTTTGAGGATATAAAATAATAGGCCCTCAGGGACACACCCCCCTACACACACACATATATATATCCACAAACACAAACAGGATTTAGGCATATATACTTTTTCAGGAAGGCAGGCTGAATAAACTTCATTTAGCAATTAAGTTGAGCCAGATAAAGAAAGAATAACAAAATATAACACACGAATCTTTGCTGAAATGACTGATACCAAGCAAGCCTTTGCATAATCGGCATGTACACAAGAAATTAAATATTTCATCACTGTGTTACATGAGGAAGAAATTCTACAAACAATGTCAATCAAAAGTCATCACTTAACTAACAAACTGAGATATGGTTGGAGGGATGACAAAGGGAGCCTGAGGGCCCCCCTGTTCCACATCCACAGAAGCTATCCACAGGTATTGAAGAGTTGTAAGTCTGTGTTAAAAGATAGAAGACCAGGGCGGTGCCTGTGGCTCAAAGGAGAGGGTGGTGGGTTCAAACCCGCCCTGGCCAAAAACTGCAGAAAAAAGATAAAAGACCACATCCTCTTACTGTTTTCCATTTTTTTCTACATTATAGGGGAATTCCAACCATAATATTCCCTGGGGCAAAGAAATACTTATTCGAGGTAAGAAATTTTCTTTTGAGTCATTCCTATTAAAAGGTAATACAAGTCACTCAAGATTCTAACAAGGAGAAAGAATATTTTTTCTGAACTTTGGCCAAAATACCACTAACAATTTTACTAAGTAATGAATCAAGTTGAACATCAGTCTGATAAATAAATATGTGTATATGTGTGTTTGTGTTCTTATGTGTGTATCAGCAAGCAGCGATGATCCCTAATGGTAAAAATATGTTAATAGTTATATTATAATTGAGGACCAAAAATTTATTATCATTGTCAATAGAATGCCTTTTTGGGAAATTCTGGATGCTGCAGTCAGATAAGAAAAGTAGAAATAAGCTGTATAGATTTTGAAATCAAAAGCAAAAGCATTGGCATTTCTGGATGATTTGTCTACATAGACAACCTAAGAAATTTAACTGTGAGAAAATAGTAAATCAAGGAAATTGCTCATCGTGTGGTTAGTGACAAAATGCCTACACCCAAATCATTTATTTTCTCATGTGTTTTTAACCTTGGTGGATAATTTCTGCAGATCTCTTGCATTTCTGCACATCTTACATTAAATAGCATTGATCGTTTTCATTTTCAGACTCTGTTTTCAAGAGTTTTTGTATAGCAAATATCTTTGGAAGACTGAGGTAACGTCTTCTTCTGGAGGACACATCCTATTTGCTTGGTGTTCAGTATAGTAAATAAAATGTCTTCCTCCAACCAATAATAATGGATTCCTAGTCCTGTGAATACTGAGTTTCTCAGTGGTGAAGCAAACACACTTCATCTACAACACCTGCCTGGGCCTCTCCCTTCCACGGCAGGGACTTTGTGTCAAGCACTAACACAAGTTCAGGCTGCCTGTGTCGTTGTGGGTAATGGAGGCCTCTTTCTCTGCCCCAGGATTCTAGTGACTTCTACCAACCTGCATGAAGTTGTGGTGAGCTATGTTACCTAGCAAGTAAAGGAAGTTCTCAGATTTCCCATAGTTCTTGACATAAAATAGCCACTTAAACCATATGGTAAATGTCACACATTTCTGAATATAGATAAACAGTGCATATGGAAATTTAGTGTGTCAAACTGGAGGCATTTCAAGATTATGAGGAATCCAAGTTCTTCCATAAATGATGTTACCGCTCTGGCTGCCCTGGTGCTGCCAAAGAGCAGGATACATTCTCATTTCTTATTCCAGAGTCAATTTTATAAACAAACATGATCAATACAATGATGTAGAATTATAAAGGAGTATATTGCAAAACACACAAAATAAGACAAAAGAAAGAGCACAAGTATTAAAAAGTTTAGAATATAAAGAACAGCTTGAGAAAAGAGAAACAATGAACAGGTCAGGAAAGGTAAATATTCGGGGTTTAGAAAATCATGGGGCAAGAATATTTGGGACATTACAGAAATCCATACATATAAATAATGACTGTATAGGAACACACACATATATGAGTGCACACAATCAGTTGGATTTCAAAGAGAATTAAAGGAAAAACTGTATTCGCAGGTATTGAGGAAACAACCAATTAATACCAAATCACTTAGAGACTAGCAGCAGTAGGAGATTGTCACCCATCCTGAGCCTGAACAGGTAAAGAGGTAAATGGGGCGACTCGACCCAGGTGTGTGAGCAGGTCAAACAGCTGTGCCCAAAGCCCTGGAGGCCAGTTTGCAGGGGCAGGAAGTGACAGGATTTGGAGGGGTTGACAAATGAGGAATTGCTGGAACTCTGCTCTTCAAGGGTATTCAAACAGAACAAAACAAAGCATCAGTTGCTACCCAACAGTTATTTTTGTATTCTCAGCTCTACATGGAATTAGACACATACATCTATGGACTCCAAAGGCATTCTAACCACTTGTAAATAATAGATAGTACATGTTTTTTTTCCTTAGCTGGTTTAGACATAATCACAATATGAGTATAAATCGTGCGCAATTTATCCTTCTGGTGATTTCTGATGAGTTTAACAAACTACTGTTGAAAAGAAATGTATAGTCCGTATAATGTGATAAACTGTTCTTTCTCAGTGGTGAGCTGGTTTTATTTTTACAAGCAAAGAATATAAAAAGCCATTTGATTCCACAGAAAAAAAAATTGAATGAAGCAATATTTTAAAATGTTTTAAATCTCAGATATAATAATAGAACATCTAACATTGACACTTGTTATAACACCAAAACATCTCCAAATATGTTTTTCAAAATCTTCATATGCATGTAACTTGATTTTGAAATATGTATATAAAATTGAAAGTGTTTTAGTTTTATTTCCAAGAATTCTTCTTCCCCTCTCTTCCTCTCCTCCCATTCTGAGTAAGGAATTTATAGTTATAGTTCATTTACAGTTTACTATATTTGAGATGGAAACAAAAAAGGCTGTATTCAAAAAAATCCTAAAAATTCTCCTTAAAAATCGCCATTATAGGTTGGAGCCTGTAGCTCAGTGGGTAGGGTGCTGGCCACATACACCAAGGCCGGTGGGTTTGAACCCGGCCTGGGCCAGCTAAAAAAACAATGACAACTGCAACAACAACAACAAAAATAGCTGGGTGTTGTGGGGGGCGCCTGTGCTCCCAGCTACTTGGGAGGCTGAGGCAAGAGAATCAATTAAGCCCAAGAGTTTGAGGTTACTGTGAGCTGCGATGCCACGGTACTCTACCCAGGGTGACAGCTTGAGACTCTGTCTCAAAAAAAACAAAATCCATTATAAATATTTATTTTTATCTTTAGTATTTTTACAAGCAAAGTAATAGTACATCTGTGGATAAAGGATAACGTGCTGATAGGCTATTTTAGACCTAACTTTCCCTTTATAAGCAAGAATTGCGAATGTGACCAGATTTCCACTTTAGTTTCTTTCTGTCTTTATCAATATTAATAAGTCAGAAGAATAATTTCTACTTAGAAATTCCAAGCGCAATAGGAAACATAATATCTCCACATAGCAGAGTGCAGCAGGGCTTGAGGCAACTTGGCTAATCTTGAGCATGTCATAATTCATTTTATAGGGAAGGCCGAAGAGTTTTGAAATATGTAATCTTTGTTTCTAAAAAGATACCATTCATTATTTAATCTGTCTCCTGTGTTTTGCGTTTTATTTGTCTTGACTTATGTTCAGGGAATTTTCTTATGTATCATAACATTCCAAATATGTGAAATGCTATTATAATTTAAATTTAGCGCTTGGGCTCGCTCCAAGTGCTGGTGCTGAGTTTTTCCTTTCCCCGACTCCCCTGCCTCTCCAGTCTCAATCACCCTCATTCCTCTACCGTTAGGGACAGCTAAGAGTGCAGTTGGTATTTGATTCTGCGGATGAGAATCCTAAAAACCTCAAGGCCCAGCAATGCCTTGTGCTTTCTGCATCCCAAGCCAAGAGAGGAAGAAGGCATGGACTCTTCTTCCAAAGCTGCGTGTGTCAGCCTTCCCCCTCACTGGCTCAGCTCCCCCTGACTGCCTGCTTCTGGCACGATGGGGACTCAGCAGCCCTCTGCATCTTTCTGGTTTTCCCGGTGTCTGTGGTAGGATGCCCACACACCAGCTGTCTTCCAGCCAATCCACCTTCAAATCGTATCCACAGGTTTTCTTCTACTCTCCCCTTCTGCGTTCTGTTGTGATGTATAAACTCTGCGCCCTGCTTTCCTCGTGCCCTCTCTTTTTGTGTTCAAGTTACAATTTTATGAAAATATTAATTCGATAATGGACAAACACACAGAACTTTGTCCTTGTGTACTTCCTGTCAGTTGTCAATGCTGTTTATTCTATTGGTATTGGAGGTCTCTGCTTATTTGGAAGAATGCAGGGATTTAAAAAGATATACAAAATTGTATTGTCATAGTCAACAGGACCCTAAGGAGGTGTGTTGACTAAATGTCATGTTGTACCCAGGCTGGGATCCCGGAAAGGAAATAAGGCATTAGGGAAAAACTAAGGAAGTCTGAATAAACTATGAACTGTGGTTAATATAATAATAAAGATGAAGAAGTGTCACCACTATAATAAAGTACCAACGTTGCAGCTTGGTGTGGTGCTCAGTGATTTAGGAGGCTGAGGCAGGAGAATTGCGTGAGGCCAGGAGTTCAAGACCAGCTTGTGCAACAGACCCAAACTCCCATCTCTAAAATAAATAAATAAATAAATAAGTAAATAAATAATAATAATGAAAACAAGTATCAATACTGGCTTACCATTTATAACAAATGTAGGATACTAACGCAAAAGCTTCATTATAGAGGAACAGAGTGGAGAGTATGTGAGAATTCTCTGTACTATATTTTCTGTAAACTGAAACTGTTCCCCAAAATAGTTTATATACAAGAAAAGATATCTATCAGTGGTACTGTTTAAATAGGATTTACTCTGCCTTGATGGCCCCCCAAATGTCAACCATGCTGTTTGGTAGAGTGAAATGATTATGCTTTTTTGTAAACCTTTTCCTTTTTACTCTGGTTAACCTAAACTTTTAAATTGAAAACTTCAATCATTTAGTTTCTGTCAGTGGCCAGATCTAACTTTGTGAATAAAACATGGATTTTATAGAGCTGAAAATCCAGTAAACACTTTCTTGTGTGACTGGCGTTGGCTCAATGCACCCAGAATCCAGCTCTGCCGTGAGCAGTTCTTGAAGATGAGTTCAACTGGCTTTGCGGGCAGATTTCCTTCATCAGAGTTTAAGTTAGACTCCAGAGAGGTATGCTTCAAAATCTTTAGCTATCCCGACTTAGGGAAGAGGGGTCTCTTTTACAAGGGTAACAAACAGTTTTAGATCATGTTTTAAATCTAAAATATTGGTCTTTCCTCATCAGTCAATGACTTATTTTTACTAGTATTTGTTAGACTAGATTTCTTTTTCACTTACTTCAATTGGGGTATTTCAGACCTCTGACGGATTTGGTTTCCATAAAATTATAGATCGAGTAATTGCTGTGTCATGAGAGAATTTAAAACTAATAGTACAGGTTGAGCAAAGAGTAAAATCTATCACACTGAGAAAAATCTTTTGGGTGCCCAATGCATACACACTTTTATTAAAAGGAATAATGAGAAATTATTATACTTAAAAATTAAATCTATCTTCCTATGAGAACTTATTCAATATTGTCTTATTGAAAGGCCTCGATAATTGTTAATTCTGAGCATTACCTAATTATTTAAACTGATGTCTCCTGAAAAGAAGTACATGACCCATAAATAATTGAGAGCTGAATTAAAACATTCTTTAGTGGACAGAATTGTACTTAATTTACAAATTCAATTCCATATAAGAGCAACCTGTGATGAGTTACCTGAACCTTATAATATTATGTATCACAGCCCGTGAACCAGTTACGTTATAGAAGTAGTCAATCAACTGAGTGAAATACTTAATGGAGATTTCTAATTAGTTTCACTAATTTAAACTAATACTTCAGAAGTATATGCTATATTTTATTGTGTGATCCTTTCTGTACTCTGACACAAGATTGCCCTTCTACAAAGTAACTTTTACCTGTGTGTAAGGTTACTAATACAATACCTTACTATTTATTTCTTTTTATTAATTTAAACTAAGATATTGATAATTATTATTATTAAATTACTAAAGAAGCTAGAGTTAGATTATTGGAAAAAACAATGTGTACCATTTTAAACATGTTTACATGTCTGGACTTTAATTCTGTTCAATACATAGTTTTTTGTCTTTTTAATTCACACTAAGCAAATAAAGAGAATAATCTCATCCTAAATTACACTATCAAGAAGATATCATTGTAATACTATTAAGCCACTTTGTCCATTTAATATATTCAAATATTTATTCAAATATTTAAAGCAAATAAAGAGAATAATCTCATCCTAAATTACACTACCAAGAAGATGTCATTGTAGTACTATTAAGCCACTTTGTCCATTTAATATATTCAAATATTTATTCAACCAGTAAAAGTATATGAGTAAAGTATATTTGGTAGTCTTTTTCACTTAAACTTTTCTTATTCACGGAGATAGCTGAAGGCTGTTTCTTCTCCTCTACCCTGAAATTAAGGCAGCCTTTCGTCAGACTTTCAGTTGTTGCCAATGCTGTTGATTTTAGTCAGGACTAATTCTAACTATGGGATAAATAGAGCAAGCTATTGAAAACATCCATCTGTCTTGACTTAAGTGAAGAGAAAAAAATGGGGCTCAGAGTTTTTGTGGATAATTCTCTCCACAAAAATTCTTAAAGTTGTCCATGGGTTAGGTTTAATTCTCTTGCTTGGCTGGGGGGTTTAGTATGTGTATCATTAACTCTCAGATACCTACGTGGGCATGTCTGGGTGGTGAGCGAGATCTACTTCATCTGTCCTATTGTAAAAGCCTCAATTGAAGTATTTAATTTAGCTTAACTTTTTGTAGAGCAGACATGGGACAGGTTTTTTTTTTTTTTTAAACATGCATTTTCTTTTGAGACAATTGTAGATTTAGATGAGAGTGTAAAAAATGCATGAAACACCCTTTGTCTTATGCACCCTTTGTCCAATTTGCTCTAAAGTAATATCTTGCATATCCATAGTAAAATGCCACAACCATGACATTGTAGATATAATAAACACGAAGCATGATAATCTGAGCACAAGGGTCTTGACTACTGTCCGTTACAGACCCACCAAAGTCGCTCCCCTTTTTTGTGTCTTTTTCTTTTTTTTTTTTTTAATAATTTTATTGAATCATAATTATGTACATTGGTGCAATCACAGGGCACGATTCATATACATTCAGAAATATTTTGATCATACTGTTACAGATATCCTTCATGGCATTTCCTTGATCACT
>CAUYON010106364.1:0-50804 GCA_963573935.1 Arctocebus calabarensis | reverse complement strand
TTTCCTGGCCAAGGAACCCATACACCTATATATACCCTGAGACTAAAGGCCTAAAGGAGGAGATGGGGAAAGACCGGGAGAGAAACGGAGAGAGCTTCTCTCTCCCCACTAGAATTCTCTCTCTCTACCAGGAGCTTTAGTGTTTTCTGTATTCTTTTCTGTAAATAAATTCTGTCTTACCACTGGGGGGTGGGGAGGGAAAATAATGTAATGAAGAATAATAAAATACACGTATTTAAGACAGTGAAAAAAAAAAAGAAATGTTTCCTCTGCCCTCACAGAGCTTACAATAAAGTTAGTGGATGCCTTTTGAAGTTCAATGGCTACAAATTCAGTAAGATAATAACAATAGCTAATATGTGAAGAATGAGCACTATGTACCAGAAATGCCTATTACTCTATTCAATCTTTATGAGACCCCCGTGCAGGGGGCATTATTATTTTTACTCTTTTACAGGTGAATCTTCAATGTATAGGAATGTGTACTAAAGGAACTTGGACTTTGTCTCCCATTCTTGGAAAGTTGTGTCTAAATCCTTGGGATTTGCTTGAGTGATAGGACTAGCTTTGTTGTTCATGGTGCACCCCAGATTACACCTGATCGTTTATGCTAATGAAGTGACTCAATATGGGAACTGGCCATACTAGAACACTAATTGTGGGATTAGAATGTTGGGGCTTTGAGCCCTGTGATATCAGCCCAACCCCCAAGGAGGGGAGTGAGGTCAGAGACTAAGTTCAGTAACATTGCCAACCAATCAGACAATTATGCCTATGTCATGTAACCCCAATAAAAATTCTTTACATTGTGGTTTGGGTGAACTTCTCTGGCTGGCAAAACTTTGAGTAGGCTATCACACATTGTGTCCTGGAGGAGGTAATTCTGTCCAGGGCTCTGCAGAGAGAGGGTGGTTAAAGCTTCACATTTACCACCTTTACAGAACTCACCCTAGCTGGCTCCCCTTCTGCTAGTTCTGACTTTATCCTTTTGCTATAATTAAATTATAATTGCAAGTATAAGACTTCCCTGAGTCCTGTGAGTCATTGCAGTGAATTATTGAACATAAGGGGAGGGGTGATGGGGGCCTTGGTCTTACAGTTAGCTGATTAGAAAATAAGGGTGGCGCTGGGGACCCACACTTGCAGTCTGAAAGCAAGGGCAGTCTTATGGAGAACTATGGCCTTATTAATCTGTGAAGTTTGGCCTAACTGTAAGGGGTTGGTGTCCTAAGTCTTAGCAGAAAGTCAGCTGCTTACAGACACCTGCTGGAGGCTCCCTGTGCAAAGCAAATAACCATCCTCTAATTTATCTTTCTTAAATTTTGGTGTTTTTGTTTTATATTTAGGTGGGGGTGGGGAAGTTCTCCTCACTAACTGTTTTCCATTCTCTGTGGTGGGTAGAATCGCACTGTGACCTCCATGTATGCAGACGAGTAGGAATAAGTAATGGGAAAAGCTCATGATAAGTTGTCAATAAATCCAGGGCCAACGGCTACATTTTCTGCTTGACACATTTTTCTTTGACAGAAATGTGTCAAGGAAAGTCAAGCATTCAGGCTGGTGGAGAGCTGGATATAGATTCTTCAAGAAACAAAACTCCCAGGCAAGGATTCTGTGAGCCTCTCCAACCTTACTCATCTGTGCCTTAATTAATAGGCAGCTAAGCACAGAATGTGTAAAATGTAATTAAGTTGCAGGCGTGAGTCAATTTTACAGCCACTGCTTCAGGAAACGTGCTTTCTCATTTGAGAGCGACAAGGTTTTTCCCTCCCCATGTATTATACTACATTGAACACTTTCCAGTTGATAGTCCCACCAAGCAGCACTGTGTGTCCAGTCTGTTCTGGCTCAGCCCCAGTCTGCGTGTGCTCCCAGTGGGACCACTGTCCCACTTCAGCCACCAAGCCACCTCCTGGGGGCTTTTCTTACTCACAGCATTCCAAAAATTCTAGTAACCTCGATGTAGTCCTAGGAAAAGAATTCTGCAGAAATGTTCATTTCTTAGCCAGTGAAAGTTTCTCAAAGTGTGGTCGTGTGCGTGTGTTTGAGTTCCTGAGTAGGGCTGCGGCTCTTATCCGGCTTGTGGTTAGGGGTTGAGGCTGAAGCGCCTGGACACTTTTTCTGAGTGACGCTTCCCCCGGTCTGTCTCATTCTCTGTAAGGGGGACAGCAGAGGCGATTTCTTCAGAACCATGGTGGCCACAGCAATGGCTCTGCCTTACTCCCAGGGGAGGATGGTTCTATCTTTGAGCTGTGGTCACCATGGCTATTGGGAGGAACAACAAAAACAAATTTCCATCTGTGATATCCGTATTAGTGTCCTTGGGCTGCGGTCACAAATTACCACAAGTTTGATGGCTTAAAACAACTGAAATTTCTCTCGAAGTTCCTGAGGACAGAGAAACCAGCAGGGCCACATGTCCTCCAAAGGCTCCAGAGGAGGACTCGTCCTTGTCTCTTCAGCTTATGGTGGCTTCAGAAGTTGCTTGGTGTGTGGCCGCGTCCCCCCACACCCCGAGTCCTGCCCAGTCTGCCCCCACATGGTCTTGTTTTCTGTCTCCGTTTGTTCAACTCTCCCTCTGCTTTCTTTTACAAGGTCACAAGTCATTAGGGTGAAGTTCGCCCCAATCCAGAATGATTTCATCTAGAGTTCTTTAACTAGCCAGGTCTGTAAAGACCCTACTTCTAAATAAGGTCACATTCTGAGCTTCCAGATAGACATGAACTTGGGGATAGTGGGTAGAGACCCTGTTCAACCCACCGTAGATCCATTTTTGCTGATCTAAATTTTGGGGCTTCAGTTCCCTCATTTGTAAACCGAGTCTGCTAATGACGCCTTCCTAACTACCTTCCAGGACTGGTCAGAGTAAATGAGATACAGGGTGTGCAAATCCTCTGTAACCTGTTACAGGAGTAACGGGACAGCCGCAAAGTGGGGGATCTTAATGACTGGCACTGGGATGTACCATCTTTGTTGAGAGATGAGATGGCCGCTCTGGCGAGCAGAGGCTGAGGAGCGGTCAGGCAGTAACTGAAGTGACAAATGGGGTTGCCTGAACTGCCCTGGCCACGGCAAGCAAAGGAAGATTTTATTTTATTTTTTATTTCCCTCGAGAGGAGGGTTGTCCAGATGAGCAGCACATAAAAGCAGGGAGGCTGCAGAAAATTCTAAAGAAGAGAAATTGCTGTTTTGTGCTTTATGCTGCTCGTTCTCTGGCAAATGAGGTGACATTCTTCCCATGATGCTCCAGTCCTCCACATGTCTGGTGAATTCAGAGATGTTTTGAGCAGATAGGATTTTTTGGACAAGTTTTGGAAATCATGTCAGGAGATCAGGTTTGGGTTTTGGCAGATGAAGCTGGGGAAAGAAACTGTACACATATAAACTGGAATCAAGAGACAGAGAAGACCATGAGGATGTCATCTGTCCCCACCTTTGCCCTCCCTGGGGGAATTGGCAGAAATCTGTGGAAGGGCTTTGATCTCAACCGAGGCATGGAATTAGGCTTGAGCCTGCCTTATCTAATTTCCCAGCTTGGGATGGGTCTCCCAGGGGACCTTTGATAGCACCGGATGTAGGTATTGAAATTGAAGAGATTCACAGTACTCGTACAAGTGGCAGGTGCAGGTCCCTCCCCAAACTGCAGCCTCGCTCTGGGTGTTGAGCTCACAGATCCAAAGACATAGTCCTCATTAAAGAAGCTCAAAGCCCAGGAGAGATGGACCTAGGAACAAGCATCTCACGTAACGACGCACACATCTAAAGTGGTAAGTGGGTGCTGTTAAGGGGCAGGTGGGATCTGGAATCGACACCTAATTCAAGGCTGGATTTTGGATGAAGAGTTGTCATCATGCCTTCCTGAAGGTTGAGACCTGCCAACTGTCTCGAATAAGAGTTGGCCAGGGCTAGGCACAGTGGCTCATGTGGTGCTGTAATCCTAGTACTTTGAGAGGCTGAGGCTAGAGGATTGCTTGAGGCCAAGAGTTTGAGACCAGCCTGGGCAACATAGTGTGACCCTATCTCTACAAAAAATTAAAAGAATTAGTTGAGTGTGGTGATGTGTGCCTGCAGTTCCAGCTACATGGGAGGATAGCTTGAGCCCAGGAGTTTGAGGCTGCACTGAGCTGTGATCACACCGTAGTCACACCACTGCATTCCAATCTGGATAAGAGTGAGAACCTGTCTCAGAAAAAAAAAATGATCTTGGCTTACCTATCTACTAATACCTCTTTTTCCAGAATATTAAGGACTCAGAGAGATTTTAGAGATGTCGGAGTCCAGCTGTACCCCTTAAATCATGTTCCACCAGCAATACCACTTCTGAATATAGCAAATGGCCAATTGTATTTGAATGACTTGATTGTTACTAACAAAAAGATGTATGCGCTTCCAATAATAGTTATAATGAAGTAAAAATAGTTATAAGAAAAATAAAAGCAATAAAAGTATATTAATACATGCATTTGAACAGGTGTGAAAATTTGTTAGGCAGACAAAGAAATTGTATAAGAAATAAATTATTGAACCACTAATCACTTGCTTAATCAGGAAGCAAATAGCTATTGATGTTTTGAAAGCCATGTAATGGCAACTGAACAGTCCTTCTTTCCAAATGTGGCTCATTACTTACTGAGCTTGGATTACAACGGCTGAATTATCGTCTGTTAGGGTGGATTCTCTTGCCATTTTCTCTGGAGAATGAGCCTTCTACTTCTAAAACTATGACTATATATATGTACACACATATACATATACGATATGTACATCTGTATGAATAAAAGTTGGTAGTTTACAAATACAGGGTGTCCATAAAGTTCGTGTGCAACTTAAAACAGTGTGCAGTTTAAAGTTGCACATGAACTTTATGGGCATCCTGTATTAAAATCAAAGTAAATCATAGATGTGTACACAGCCAATCCTCATCATTTGCAGATTTCATGTTTGTGGATTTGCCTATTGACTGAAATTGATTTGTAGCCCCAAACTCAATACTCTTGGCACTTTTCTGGTCATTCATGGACAGGCACAGAGCAGGGGAAAATTCAACATGTCCAGATGTGCACAATCCCATCAAGGTCCTCTTGTTTCATCTTTCTTCCATGGCGGTGACCAGGGGACAGGGCAGGGCATGGCAGTGCAAGAAGCACCAGCTCTGGAGCCAACTGGATCCCGTTGGAATCTGAACTCTGACACCTGTTAATGAGGCCCTCAGGCGAGTCATTTAATATTTCCGGCCATCATTTTCCCCTTTGTAAAACAGTAAATAGAAACTACCAGGATGAGTTTTCTCAGGAGTTAAGAGTACAATCTGTGTGATGCATACATAGTGCATATAAAATACATATTATATGCATTCTTCCCAAATGTGGCTCATTAATTACTGAGCTTGGATTACACCAGCTGAATCACTGTCTGTTAGGGTGGATTTCCTCCAGGTGCAGTGGTTGAGTTTTAACTAATTTAGTGCTCACAGCAATTTTATAGAGTATAACTACTATCAATAGGAAGCATTGACTGTATTTGTATGTATCTATACATACATACACACAGACATAGGGAGGCAGGCACATGCATGTTTCCATGTTTGTAAATGAAGATAGGATGTGTTGGTCCGTCTTTGCTACAGATCCCTCAAATCCACAGAGGTATAATCAATAGGCAGTCGCTAATGGCTCTTGTTTCTTCCATCTTCAGAAGTAAAGAAATTCTCTCTCAAAAAGACTTTCCTCCCCATGAAAAGGAAGCAAATTGGCCTCTTTTTGTAGGTGCATTAAATCTTTTGGGGAAAGCCTACTTGAGCCCACTCTGTAAACTACCTTTTTGAACACACTGAGTAGTATCCCATTAGTCTGACCAAGTTAATGCAACTTCAAAAGGGAAATGGCTCACTCCTCTTTCATAAGTATGATGAGAACTGTAATGCACATTTTCTCCAACTCTTTCTCTGTATTTTCTATTCATTGGCTGAGATTGCTGGATGAGGCTTACATTATCATTATAAAAGGATGGCTGCTTGTGACAGGTAAAAAAAATGATGCCACTGACTTCACAATAGCATGGAAATATCAAGAAATTTTTTCAAAAGTTACACTGGGTTTGCAATACCCCATTTCCTGCTCTTCCTTTAATGGTTTTTGGTCACCAAGAGAACATTTCTGCAGGACACTGAAAGGCATCAGAGAGTACACGTGGGCCCAGAGTGAACTGACTAGTCTATGAGAGCTATGACCTTCAGTCTTGACCTCTGCAACCCTATAACATCAAGCTATTGAGCCAGTGAAAAATGTTCAGAAATGGAAGTGTGGCATTGTCATAGCCAATGCATTTATAGTCGATGTTATGAAGAAAGAATCCTGTAATTGTCAGTAATTCTTATTAGATGAGGACTAAAATTAGTTGTGTTCTAAATGTGATAGTTGGAATAGATTAAGTTCAAGAATAAATAGAGCCCCAAATTAATAGAGGCTCAAACATGGAATAAATTAATCTCTCACTTATGTAAGCATCCAAATGAATGTTTACGAATGACAGGCATATTTTCTCAATGCTTCATTTCAGGGACCTAGGCTCCTTCTAGCTGTGGCTCTGCCATCTCTTAGGTCCTCACTGTCTGTATCTATCTGGCAGAAAGAGGAAAAGAATATGGGGCAGGTAAAGCCATTTTGTAAAAGACTCGGCAGAGAAACTATGCACGTGGTTCTTGTATCCCATTGGCTAGAACTCAGTCCTGTGGACATACCCAACTGCAAAGGATCCTGGGAGCTTTCTTCTCCAGGAAGAAAAGGAGATTGCAGATTTTGGTGAGCAGGTAACAATCCCTGGCATGGATGTTGTTACGTTATTGGACCTGAAGGAGGGGTGTAGGTCTCTATAAAGGCCAAGGAAAAATTTTCCATTTGCCCTCTGAAGGTTTACTGAAAACTCAACTCACAAAGAGCTGATCAGCAGGAGAAAAGGCACACAAGTTTATTAGAAGGCACGGGGGAGGGTCACATAGTGGTTTCCCCATATCCCAGTGCGGTATAGATGGTTACACACATTTGCCCTGCTTCTTGGGAAAAGGGCAGAGAGGTAAGTGTGGATGATTTTTAGGGGGATAGTAAATGATTTTTAGGAAATTCAATTGGCTTAAAAAACATTCAATGGTCTAACAAAGTCTGTTGGGCCCACAGAGCTGACAATGGTTTGTGACAAAAATTTGTCCAGGTGTGTTGACAGACTTCAGTCTTTCTTCCCACAATGTGAATTCAGTTAATGAAAACTCAGGGAAAGGACCAGAGGTCATGGTTCTTCTTTGGCAAGTCTGGACTTAAGGCAGATAAGGGAACTTCAGAGGAAAAACGTCATCCTGTGCTTTGAGAGAAACAGAGGAATGAGAGACAGGAAGGGTTGGGAGGAAGGTCTGAGAGACTTCCAGGCTTCTTCAGTTCGGAGTGTCAAAGCGCCAGCTTTAGGGTATCAGTTTCTGAGCCCCAACACCTCCTACCACCACTATGGTAAGAGAGGAGACTTCCTGGGGCCATTATGTCACAAATATCCTGGGGGAAGATTCTGGTTACTATTCAGAAGCAAGAACTGAGACAAAAAAAGGCCAAAGGCAAGGACAATCTATCACTGTCTATCTCTCACTTGGTTCCTTTCTTTATCTTAGAATTGTTGGAAAAAAGAGTTGAGATGCTTGAAAAGCTGTTCCTTACGTGAACAAGTGAGGCAACTTGGACCTCTAAGCTTCTCTCTCTTGGTATGTGGAAAAGTAGCGCCATTTGTGAGAGAGTGGACAGGCCAATATTTTGAATCTCTTCTTTGCATTTTAATAGTTCTCTATCTATTGAGGAGTCCCCAAGGTAATTATATTTTTCAACCATCTTTGCTCCTAGGATGCATGTAAGTGCCTTAGATTCTTCCAAACAGATTTGTGAAACTGGATTTGGAGGCAGGCTTCCCAGAGGGGCATCTGGGTTGCTGGTGTGGGTGGGGGAGTGGATGAGATAGGGTATGCCTCGGTTTGGCATTGGTGGAGGTGAAGTCAACCTTCTGGTTACAGAGCAGGTTGAGTGGTTCTGGAGTTGACGGCAGCAGCCACTCCGTTACTAGACCAGTTTTATGTGCTGGTCCTGGGAATTGCTTTGGTAGCTTAGTCTAACTACGCCTCTATCAGATCTTCCAGTATTTCTGTGAGATTTTTCATATTCCTTAGTATATTTTTTCTGCTTCAGTGAACTGGAGTGAATCCTGTTGTCTGCAACTAAGAACCCTGAGAACAAGCTAGCTGTGGTAGAATCACACCTCATTGCTTTGCATATAGGGCAATTTATATATATATATATATTTTTTGTTGTTGTTGTTGTTGTTGTCTTAGCTTTATTGAATAGATGCTGCCACATCAACTGCTAATTTTGCTGCAAAACTATGGATTTTCACTCAAAGACAAATCACCAGCTGGCTGCCCCAGTCTGTCCTCATAGGATACTGATGGCTCTTAGAGATAAAGAGACAACATGTTTATACCGGGAGAATTAATGACACCCAGAGGTGGCCTACACACATCTCTTGTGACCAACAAGATTGTTCTGAGATGATATATGGCAATTTATATTTCTTAAACTCTTTTTTCACTTTTTTTTTATTCCAGCCAGAATCAGTGCTGTGCTAAAGATAGGCAAATGAAAATTTCTGTCTATAGTGTATGGAATATTAAAACAAGAGCAGAACACACTTGGAAAACAGTATGGCTGTGGGGGAAATGGCTAAAGCAGGAGGAACCCCAAGGTGGTGACGTACATTTCAGGAGACTGAGTCAGGACCACTTGTTCAGCAGACCCTCCACACCAGGGAATTCTCTTTCTTGAGTCAAACCCAGAAGGTCCTAAACTGTCATTTACAAAAAGAGTCAAATTCCTTCAGAGGTCAAATTCAAAAAGAAATCAATTACTCAAATTTTATTCTGTTTGCTCTAGGGGGCAATGATTACTTGGGTCTAATGTTTGGAGAAGTTATTTGTTTTATTTAAGATGTCTGTATCCCAAATTATGTTCCAAGTGTGATACAGGCTTAACAGAGACTGAAGCCAAGGGCAGGCCATTAGTACTGGGTACGCAGAAAGAGATGGTCTTGGTTTGTGAGAGGAAAGTTGGTGGCAATAGCATTTAGACTCTGTTACTTACCAGCTATGTGTGACCTTAAGCAAGTCACATAACTTCTTGGAGTCTCATTTCTTCATCTATAACCCAGTGGTAATAATCACAGGATTTTACTCTATGGGTTATTATTAGACTTAATGAAAAATATGCGATAGCTATTTGCTGCAGACAGTAGAAAGCAATTCTGACTAATGTAAGCAGAAAAAGAATATTGGGAGGGGATAAAGAGACTCACAACATTGACAGAATGGTAAAGAACCAGGGTCAGAAAATGAGCAAGTGCTAAGGGAAGTCAAGGTCAACAATAGCAGTGGGTGGCTGGGATGCCCCACTGACTCCTCTGATGCTGACCCACTGTTGCCCAGGGACTCTCACCCCCACTAAGTCTGGGCATCATCGCCTCTCAAGGATGTGCCAAACCTGAACTGAACCTGTTTCTGAGAGACAACTGTTGAATATCTGGGAATTTCATAACCTGAGTATTAAAAAGTTTGTAGTTTGACGGCAGCCATAGTGGAAGTTATTTACACCATGAAAATTGGCGAACATTACAAATTAGAGCTGTGGGTTTTTTTTTTTTTTTTTTTTTTGTTTCCTGGAGAATGAGTCACCAGCACACTATTGCCTCAAACACCACATCCTCAGTTTGAGCACCTGATTGGCAGAGTCTAAGGTACATGAGTGTGCTTTAGGTGTGAGGGGATGGAGGGTGGGAGAGATTGGCCTTTTAGGCTATGGTAGGATAAGGGCGTCTCTCTTACCAAGATTGAAATAGTGGAAGGATTCTCTTACGAAGAATGAGGGTTTCAATGTTGAACAGCCTCCCATAATTTCTAATATTTTCCATAATTATGCAAAGAACTTACCTAAATCAATGGCTTTCCCCATAACAGATACCCAATACATTTTATGTTCATTCTCATTTATTTTATTTCTTTTCTCCAGTTATTGCCACATCTACTGTATATGATTCTTACTTTTCTGTTTGTGCTCTTAAATTCTGGTCATAATAAAAATAATGCCTTAAAAGAGCCTTGCCCTAAGTTATAGCTAGTTAAGGAGAAAGGTCAGCTCAGAACTTTCAACTTTAGGTGGACAACTGTAACATTTTGCTTCCCACTGAGGAAATGAGCATCTTTGTTTGTTTGTTTGTTTGTTTTTTGTTCTTCTTCTTTTCTCTTTTTTAGACAGAATCATTCTCATCTAACAATTCTCACATTTCTGATCTAAAAATAAAGAAATACACACAAACACTTAAACCAAGGTAAATTTCTTACTATGCTACTGAAGGTCTTTCTATTTAATAAATTCTCCAAAATCCTATCCTATAAATTTGTATGAAAAAAATAAGGTAGAAGCTCTTCCAAGTGAGAAGATGTGACAAAACAGCTAGTATTATTTTTCTTCCCCAGCAGTCAGTCTAAGGTACCTGGTTAATTAGCTGGAAGGTAGAAGAGGATAGAATGCAAATAAAATCTTTTTTTAATGAAAACTGCTTCTTTGTATCAGCTACCCATGGTTCATGTCCTAGGACTTAGAAGAAGGATAGGAAAAAATGTTTTACTGACAGCAATTGCATTGCAAAACATTTTTTCCATATGTATCTTGCTGAATTCCTCAAGTTGTGTATTCATCACTCTGGGTGCATAATTGAGGATGCCTGAGTTCACATTTCAAATTAGGAAAATTTGTCACTGTTCAGAGTCAGATTTAATTTTTCTAAATGACTCAGGAGGACTTTTTTTTTCCAAGTAAAGGTTATTCATTCTTCAAGAGGCATTTGGAAGTTCCTTTCCCTGCAGCTTTTATGCCAGTGTTTGAAGTGATGAACCAAAGACCATGCAGAGAGTTGAGGTCATGGAGGGCTTCACTGGGTGCTGCGGGGACAACAGAGTCTACACTGACCCCAGTGAGGTCAGGGATGAGAGAGGCATCTCCTTTCCTGGCCTCAGTTTCCTCATCTGAAAAATAAGGGGCCATCCAGAAGTCCTTTTTCTTTCTTTCCTCCTCAAAATTCTGCATCCTAATTGTTAATTTTATTCCTATTCCTCAATGGAAAAATACACTTCATTATTTGCGGTACATCGGGGCACTAACAAAGACTTGTCAAACAGCCATAAAAAAAACAGAGCCTCTCATCACTGGTGTCCCAACTCACGCGTGCATCACAGAAGATCCCTTCTGCTGGCCTTTCTAGATGAGTAAACACTTATTTCTGGCAGTGCTGGCTGGGGAACAGCATCTCCATAGAAATCATGTCCGGGGTGAGCGCTTCCTTTGGGATTGGGCCTCTTCTCAACATAAGCATGTCATCTTAATTGACAGAACAGATAGATCTTTGCAAATCTCCAAGTCTTTTTGTCAGTTTATGAGTCGAGTTCTAAATTAGACAGATGCCCCCTTGGACGAGTCTGTGAGCTGAGAGGAGGCGTCAGTATTGTCATGACAACTGGGAATGCCATGTCTCCCACAAATATTAATGCAACTGTCACTGGGACTTGTTACACACCACTAGTTTATTACAGTTTCAGCTGTGAGTAGAAATGAAGTGACATTTTGGGTTTTCCTTGGGAGATTCAAAGCCATTTTGTTGTTGTTGTTTCGTTTGTTCCTTTGCTACGAACCCAACCAGGGTGTTTTCAGAGTTGTGGATGTGGTGAGATGCCCCATAGGACATCGCTGATGGGGGCTGAGTGGAGCGCGGTGACCTCGTGGAACACCTACCATTTCATACTTTGGAGTGTAGGTTCTCAAACAGAACTCTGTAAGACAGCTTCATATGTTGATTTAAATAAATAGAAATAAATAAAAGCCTCTAAATATATCACCCCAGAACTATTACAGACAAGAGTAGCCTTCGTTTGATATTCAAGCTTCGAGAATAAACTTAGTGACATGCAACGTTATTGCCTTTTCATCCTCCAGCTTCCAATGTATGGATAACTGTAAAAGTTCCAGAGAACCACGTGGCTTCTGGAGAATGGAGGAATGGGACACTCAGGTGGGGAGCCTTTTGTCATATCTCAGCTACAGTTAACTGCCAGTCTTTCTAAGCTGAATCTCCTCGTGTCCAATAAGTTTGGGTGAACCAAGAGGCATAACAGTTCCATAGGTTTGGAAATCCTAGCAAGGTTTGTGTCCGGGTAACATGACAAGTGATATATCTTATTTTAAAGAGGGTGATTCAGAGCAGCTCAGGACATCTGATTCCAGGCGATGTCACAGGTAGCTTTAGTTTCTTCTAGAAACGTTAATTCTATTTTTCACCATGAAGTGCTCCCAGTGTTCTGATAAGAAGAGGTACACTTGCTGTTCTGAAGCATGTGTTGTCTCTGCTCCTCAGGAAGGATGGGGACAAAGAGCCCAAATGGACGCACACTCTGTTTTTAATATTTTAAGAGCAAATGTGTGCCTCTAAATTCACTTGATGCTTGTTCAAATTTCCGTTCCCTGGGTAGATTCCTCCTTAGATTGGGAGCAACTTTATTACCCACACATTCAGATTAATTCCCTGAGTCATGCATGGCTTCTTTTCTTGAAAATAGATCACAAAAATCTGGACTTTGAGCCTTAGAGCTTGACCATTTTTCAATCTAAGTGTTCTGGAATAAGATGTTCCATAAAGATCAGCTGTGATGGCACCACTTCTGATTTATCAGGCAGGCTGAGTACCCCAAATCATGCAGAGAAAAGAAACAGTAATAATTCAACAAAGCCACTTCCATTTATCGTCTGCTACATTCCAGGCATTGTACACATATTAACCTCATGTAATCTGCACAACCACCCTGTGAGTTTGATTTTATTTTCAGATGAAAGAACTTGCTTCAGAGATTAACATGGCCGGGCCACACACAGCCCCGAGTGCTCAAGCTAAGATGCAAACTCTGATTTGGATTGACCGGTGAGACGTATGGATATGTACAGAGCACTGTTGAGCCACCAGTCAATAAGCCACACGGCATGGTATGTTTTCGCTTTTTCTTGAGAGTTGAGTATTTTTCATGTTTGTACTCCAGAAGATCATGGCTCTCTGTTATGGCTATAGAATCTTTCATAATGTGTCTTAGAATCTTTCATAATAACGGGGAGGCAAATCTTGGGTGAAAAGAAATTGAACAATGATAAATAAGAACAACATTATGTGGGAAGGAGGGAGGGAAGGTTTTTCTTATTAACTAAATGAGAACATGGCCTGGGATGTAAGAGCCAGTCCTTCAGTATTTATGGGAATGGCAATGTAAGCAGAGTCTTTTAGTGCGGTCCTTAGCAAAATTCAGTGATTAACAACCACTACAGGGGGTTTCAGCATCTGTGAAGTACAAGTACAAGGTGTCAATTGTGTCCTGTCAGGTGACACTGAGCTTGTTTGAAAGAAGAAATTTTAGGAAAACACTAGGGAATGAAATCTCATTAAAGAAACAAAAACAAAACTTCCTCTAGTTTTTTGAATAAATAGGATGAAAAGAAGTATTGAGGCCTCATCTGCACAGATTGTGATGTGAGTAGATTTGCACAAAAGGGCAGCCCTCCCTGAACAGGGAGAAATCTTAAGAATCTTCTCTACCTGGATATACACATAAAAACTGGGTGGATGGTGGAGCCATTTAGTGAGATGCACAATATTAGGGAAGGAATGAATGAGCTTGCTGGGAGAAACCGAGAGCTCTTCAGGGAGGCTGAGACTGAGGGGCTGACTGAGCCCCTGCGAACACGAGCCTGGAACCGAGGGGGCAGGCTGGGGCTGGAGGTGGACTTGGGGAGTTATCGGCGTAGAGATCGTCCTTAATGCCGTGGAACATCTCTCTGTTCTAGAGAGATGTTCTAGAGAGGGAGGGCACAGAGAGAAGAGAAGAGGCCCAGGACTGGACCCGAGTGTCCTCCAGCATGTAGAGGGCAGAAAAAGAAGAGGAGCCAGCAAAGCAGACTGAAAAGGGAGCAGACAGCGAGCTACAGGGAAAGTAAGTTTCATACCCAGGCTGGAAAGCAAGTGAGCAGAGCACCTCCAGGCGCAGGGTCAGAGGCTGGGTCACACGCTGCTTCCCTGCCTCAGAAACACAACAGCCCCTCAAAGAATCTCCTCGTCCCTTCATTCTGCTTCCTACAGTCCCTGCTCCATGCTGTCCCCAGGGTGGGCAGTCTCTAGAAATGCAAACACCTTCATGTCACACCCTAACTTGAAACTCTGCAAAGGCTTCTCCATTGCCCACAGAACGTAACCCTAACTCCCTAATATCCCCACCAGATGCTGACCTCTGCCCCCACCAGCCCCGCCTCCCATCTGCCCTGCACTGCTTGTCCACCCTGGTGGTGACCACGCCCTCCTTGTCCACCCTGGTGGTGACCACACCCTGCTTGTCCCCCTCTAACCTCCAAGCAGCTCCTCCTGCCTGGTCCTCCTGACACTTCTGTCTGTAGGTCTCAGCTCTAGAGTTATCTCCTCTGTGAAAGTCTTCCCTGGCCTCCCCTAAATAGATTAGGTATTGTTTATTCTACCAGCACATAACTTGCCATATATACCTTAGTTATAGATGGCAACCTTTCTTTTGTACTGTGACAGCTTTTTAAAAACATTATGATACCATTAAATCATGAATTCCGTAGAGCGGAGACCATGCATTATTACCTTTTTAATATTCCCAGGGCCAGGAACAGCGTTTAGTTCTTATGCCAAGCCTCATCCGCTGAAAGAATGAGGCCTCCAAGCTTTCTCCAAGTCTGCATTTCTATACCAGTTATATTGAACAAAACTTTTCCTCTCTCTCAGGGGATTAGTCACTTATTAAAAGTCAGTGCTCACTATCTGCCTCCTACCTGCGTGTTCTGGGTAAACGTACTGCCCAAGTGGTCCCAGACTGTGAGCTGCTGGGAATGGTTCTGTTTTATGATTCACCAGAGGCCAATCCTGACCACTTTCTTCAGGTGCTCAGAATTATGAGTCATGCAGCTGGCTCCTTCTGTTAGGAAGAACCCTGCTTATCCCACTTATTGGCAGCCCAGAGCTACATCACTCCAATTAAATTGATTCAGTATATGTCAGAACATATACTGAATGCAGAGACTCCAGGCTGCAGAGACTGTACCTTGAAACATAAGAAAACTTACTCTGGCAGGACTCCACATTTTTATTAATATAACTTTTAAAGCAAATGCCTTATATAACCCAGGTATACTCCATCTAAGGTAAGATATAGGGAGGGAAAGGGAGAAGACAACATTAGCTTGGAGTTGAAATAGTTTATTGTGGAGATTTATGCAAAGCACTTCAAAGTCAGATTCTGGCATTTAAATACATAGAAAATAGTTCAATATTTCCCTGACACTAGGTTAGATAATAGTATACATATGATCGTTCCTGTTTGGTTTTCTTTTTTTCCTTCTCAAAAAAAAAACAAATCTATTTCAAGAGACTCTAATTCTGAAAGATTGAGAAGATAAAATTTAGGCTTCAGAATGCTATTAAAGTGGGCACTTTGACCTCTCAAAATTTGACCCTTTAGAGGTCAGCTGTTCTAGGCCTCCTTTCTATATTTCACCAGAAGTAATTGAAACATACCAGGAGAATGAGAATCTGTCCTATTTTTAGAGGCCTAGAAAGTGCATCTCCATCAGTAACTCATTTCACTGTACAATAGCCTTCTGGAACTTCTTTCTCAATCCTCTCCAAGGCCCTCTTGTTTCCACCCAAGTCCTTCGTCTTCTTCTGAACCTGGACAGCACATCTTCAGAATGGAATGTTCTTGGCTGCACCTAACAGGAGTCCCAATGTAAAATGACTCAGTCCAGAAACTTATCTTCTCTCCCCTCAGCAAGTCCAAGGCCACGTGAGCTCGGCAGTGGTTGAAATTTCATGACTTATGAGCTGACTCTTCCTTCTTCTCTGACTATGACTCTTCCCTTCTATGACTCTTTCCTTCTTCCCTTGACTATCTTCAGAGCTTGATTCAATTTCAGGCTGGAGTCATCACTTCTTCCCACATCTCATTCTTTGTAGGGAGGAAACCTTTCCTAGCAATCCCTCTGCTGACTTCCTTTCCCGTTTCTTGGTCAGGATTGGCCATTCTTGAACCAGGTGTTGAGAGGGAGGATAAACTGCCCCCCATTGACCAAGCACAACGGCCACCACTTCTGTCTGTCATTCCTTCGGGGAATTAACCTGCACCCTCTACCATCTCCTCCACTAATGGGAAGAATGGACCAAGAAAAGAAGGACACAAGAATAAACAGGCCAACAGGGATAGATTGAGATTGTAATAGGGATACAATTTACAAGTGGGAGATCAGAACTTATTGAAGGGAATGTTTTCCATGCTTATTAAGAGAATTAGATCTCATGATACCAGAGTTTCCATTTAACGTTTAAATGTTGTAATCTGACTGATAGGGGCGTTGACAGTGAAATCAGACAAGCCTGTGTGTCTTAAGGTCAATTAGTTTAATTGTATAGAACCTCAGTTTCCTTGTCTGAAAAATAGGAATAGTAACAAATCACCTTGTGGGTTGCTGTGAGCACTAGAACTATTATACAACTAGTGTCAGTATCATACCTGGCACTTTAGATATAGGCAATTAATAAAAGACAGTTGTTACTAAAGGGAAGGACTTAGAGAACTTGGAAAGCTGCCAAGATAGTAGCAGCAGGGACCCCAGAAAGGTGGATCACTCTTGATTGATGATCATGAGAAAGTAACTGCCAATAATGAATCATTCGTTGTGCTAAAAGCTTTACTGATAGTGTCTCAGTTAACCTATTACTGTTACTCTCATTTTATAGATGAGTATTCATAAGGTTACATGACTGGTGAGTGGAAAATCCTTATCTGGAGCATGGATCTGCCTTTGTCAGAGCCCAGGCTACTGCCTGGAACATGGTAGTGTTTCCAGATGTAAGCCCCTTTCCACCGGGTTATCTGGGTTGTGCATTCTGAATGAACCAGACTAACACAGTACCCTGACTTTTAAACTTCCTTGACTTGCTTTCTTTATTGAATCATAATTAAATTGCCTGCATTGTATAGGATTTATATGTTGAAAACTACATAAATGCTAAGTGAAATTAATCAAAGAGGAACTAAATAATTGGAGAGATATACTGTGTTCAGGGATTGGAGTACACAATGTAGAAAGCACCAATTTTCTTAAAATTGTCATACAGGCACAAAGCAATTTCTATTGAAAACCCAGCAATTTTCTTTTCATCATGTTAGACAAAATTAGACTACAATGTATTGGTAAAATCAAAGAATTTAGAATAGATAACGATAATTTTGGGAAAAAGTGCATTCATATTGATAATTTGTCATATCATATTTTCACCAACACTGATAGAGAACACAATACATCTCCCATTCCTTAGCAATAATCTACTGGCAACAAAGATTAATGAGCAATACAAATTTCATTAAGGACTTTATGGAAGGAACTGTGGAGGGCGGTTACATTGTACATGCACAGTGAGCTACCAACAGTTCTCATCTAACCCCTCTGCTCTCAGGGATCCTTCTTCCCCACTGAACCTGCACAATGTTGGTGGGTTGCTCTCTCTAATACTTCACAGCAAAATCCCTTGTCTGGGTCAGTTCTAGTACCCTTCACCTTATTCCCACTTCCACTCTGAATCCCACTTTCCCTAAACCTTTACCATGCAGAATATTGAGCATGTCTCTGCACTTGTCAACCCCAGCCCATCTCCAGAATCAAATAAAACGTCCTCACCCTTCTAGGGACCCAACCTCCTTAGAAAATGGGTGGGGAAATCAGGTGATAAATCGTAGTTCTTTGTCTTTTAAGTGTGGAAGCTAATTCTCATCACCTTGGGATGAAATGGGGTATAAACAAATACTTTGCATACAGTTCCCAGGTTTGCCCTTCAGTATTCATTCATCTCAAGTTCTACTGAACTGTTACTTCACTTGCTATCAGGAAGGTTGGTGGGTCATTTGAAAACGTTTATAAAATTATGTGACTATTAAAAGAATAAGTTTCTCCTCATTAATAACTGCAGATATATATATATATCTTTAAAAAACATTTCCTCTGACTCTATAAGTAATACATGTTCATTACAGATTATTTGGAAAATGGAGAAAAAGTATCATGAAAATATAAAATCACTTATAATTCTATTGCCCGACTGTTAAAATTTGACTGTTAAAATCTGGGTATATTTTCTTACAATCTTTTCTTCTATTCTCTTTCTTTCTTGAGCCTTCTTAAAGATTTAAAGAAGTGATCAAGACTAGAAAACTATCTTACCTTTGCTGGTAGAAGATATATATTGCAGATCAGACTTGGAAAACATGAGTTGGAAAGTGCGGCCAAACAACACTTTTCTCTCTGGATGAGACAGTGAAGATACATGATAAAGGGAAAAACTTTTAAATGACCACATAACTTTTATAACGACAGTACCCAAACTTAAGCCACTTGAAAAATATTATTAAAATATAACAAATATGTTTCTAATTTTTACATTTTAAGGCAAATACGGCTGCATATTGAAATGGTAGCCTATTTTTAAATAGGAATAAGCATCATTTTAAGAAAGAGGTGAAGTTTAAAAGAATTTTCACCCATAATTAATTTCTGCTTAAAAAATCCTTTTTTTCTTTTTTCAGAGTCAAGGTTAAAGGTATTGTTTATCTTCTTAAACTTAACCAGCTATCCTCATTAGGGCTTTCACTTTACTATTAAAGTGGGTTGTCACTACGTGTAATATAGAATGTAAACAATTACATTCAAGTCAAAGATTTCAAGAATTAAAAATAGCTATGGTCTACTGTGCACTTACAATATGCTAGGTATGTGGTCAATGTGCTTTTTTTTTTTTTAAAAAAATGCACAATATGTTTAATTCATGTAACAGCCTTATTAACAGCTTTACTAACCCTCATGTTTATTGAATGTAGGGAAATTGGAATTTTGAGAGATTATGTTATAAACTTGAGTGCTCAGAGTAGTATATCTCATGCATGGCAGTTTTGTATGAGTTGAGATTCAGTGTTCTTAACTAATAAATACCTTTTCTGTTTCGTTTTGTCAACAATTCAGACACTCTTGGGTAATGGGGTCTGGTTGCGGTTATGCATAGGTGGATCTGGCACCAGCCCTGTCACATTATTCAATAGTTGAGGGGCAAGAAGACCTCACATCTCAAATCTGTGAACATGAAAACCTCTTTGACTTGGTCATAAATGCTCTCTTAGGAGTCCACTGGGATGTGGAGGTGGGAGGATGGACATAAAGTCATTTTTAATCATTGATATTTTATTTTGAATTGGTTTATTGATTAGTTCATTGGCCATCTCTCTGGATTCAGGGAGAATAAGATTGCTCTTGCTTTTTCTAATGAAAGTCTGTTTCTCAGGGTGTGGGATGGAAGAAGGCTCTCTGGAAAGCCATAGGGAAAAAGAAAGAAAGGAGGGAAGATTCAGTGGCAAACTCCAGGAGTGGGATGAAATTTACAGATGGGGCTTTATTAATGGTTTTCTCCAAATTGATAGTCTAGCCAAAGCCCAAGTATCGGTACCTACACAGAGGACCATAGTCTTGAGATAGAAGACTCAATAAACATTCGTTATAGCACAGCTTCTGTGGGTCAGAAATTAGCTGGGTGGTTTTGGCTCCGGGTCTCTTATGCAGTTGAAGTTAAAATATCAGGACCACTGTCAGCAGGGACATGGGAGTGGTTCCATCCACTTCTAAGGTAGCTCATACATGTGACATCTGATAGGAGGCATTAGGTGCTCACTGGCTGTTGTGAGAGACCTTGGTTCCTGCAACATGGCCTCTTGAAATTGTGTTGCTTGAGAGCTCTCACAAAATAACAGCTGCCTCTCCTCAGATTGAGGGATCCGGGAGAGCAAGCCCATTGCAGAAGCCATTGCTACTTGTGTCATATTCTACTGGTCGCATTTGCTAACCCTGATGTGAGGTGGAAGAGGATTGCATAAGGGCGTAAGTACCAGAAGGCAGAGAGGAGCCATCTTGGAGGTGGATGCCATAGAGGAGCTGGTTGTTCATCAAAGGAGAAGGACAATGGCCACCCCATTGTGAAGGGGCCTTCAGGGTGGGGCAGGTAACAGCACTTGTTCTGCAGTCTAAACCTTTCCCAAGTGCAAGGATCTGAGACCCACAGCTAACACACTGCCCTTGTGAGACAACCTGAGGTAAGTTATAGGAGAAGTCAGGATTGGGTTGCTCCCTAAAAGTTAACATGGCACCTCATTCTTTTGAGAAAAAGCAGAAGAACAATACCCAGAAAGTATCTGTGGGCGAATGACAATAGGCCCTAAGAGGTGGCTGTGTAGCTTCCAATTTAAAAAGTTAGTCTAGGCAGATGTGAAACTCTTTGCACCGCTGGAATTCTTGATAGCCACTGAGGAGCAGAAGGATAAATAGTACAAGAATGCCCAGTTAAATACAGTTCAACTCCTTTGCAATGAGTTCTCTTTAAAGGCATTTTCCATGCACAGAGAATTGTGCTTCAAAAAGTAAGTATTGAAGCCAAAAAGCAAATTCTGCTGTCAGCAGATATGTCTATGCCAAAGTTCAGGTAATCAAGAAAACCAAAGCTTTGAAGCATCAATGGCTGCTAAACTTAGTTGAGGACATGGTGTTATTCCGATTGCTGAGTTTTGTCATGAAAATCTACTTTTTGCTGACAGTCTATATTCCTCTTCTGGCCGTGTACAAAGGGAGCAAGGAAGAGACCTTAAGTTTTTTTTTTTGTTTGTTTGTTTTTTGAGACAGAGCCTCAAGCTGTCACCCTGGATAGAGTGCGGTGGCATCATAGCTCACAGCAACCTCCAATTCCTGGGCTCAAGTGAGTCTCCTGCCTCCACCTCCCAAGTAGCTGAGACTACAAGCGCCCGCCACAACGCCCGGCCATTTTTTGGTTGCAGCCGTCATTATTGTTTGGCAGCCCGGGCTGGATTCAAACCTGCCAGCTCACGTGTACGTGGCTGGTGCCTTAGCCCGTTGAGCCACAGGCGCCAAGCTGAGAACTTAAGTTTTGATAATGAAAATAAGATGGTAACGAATTTTCATAAAGCCTACAAACCATTGGAGTGGACCAAAATCATTCTGAAAAAAACCCTACTTTAGGCTGGCATTCAAATTCCTTCCCTAATCTTTTTAAAAATCTTCACTTTTGTTTATTTTTTCACATTTGTCTTTCATCCTTCTCTTCAGCCACATCAGTGTATCCCGTGTTTTTTTATTCGCACTTTGCTGCTCTGATCATGCCTATCTCACTGCCATCTCATCTGTCTTGTCTTTGCTTCTTTTCTCCTCCCATATGATTCTTAGACTATCTTTTAAGGTTTTTGTCAAATAACTCCTCTTCCACAAAAATTTTACAGACCACTTCGACTCTTTCTAGTCTATAAACTTTGATAGCACTTTTGGTCTGATTTCTCTCTTCATCAGGCAATTAGGCATTCATTAAAGTAACATTTATTTCTGGCATGATCACTTACACACACACACACAGATACTCTTACATTTTTTTCAAATAGAACATAGAGTTTTTCAGAACAGAAATTATGGACGATACTTCTTTGCCCTCCTTGCTTCATTCTAGTCCTTGGTGCCTATCTCCTTATCTCCCAGAAGGTGGTATAGCACCTTGTAAAAAGTAAGTAATCAATAAGTACTTGATGGATCGATTTGTTGATTAAAGTAAGGCAGCAGTGTTTTGCCGGGGTAAAGAGGACTGTGTAAATCTGGTGAAGGGATAACAGTTCACCTTTGCTCTGAGCTAGATGTAAAATCAGCAGAGATTATGCCAGACCAAGAAACTTGGAAAGACAGGAGATGATATATTTGCCATCACTTGGGATGCTCAGTGTGATCCATTTCCACCGACATGTACAAAGTTGGGCAATTTTTTACTATTTCAACCTTAAAGACCTGTTTTTATGATTAAATGTGATTCATTAAGCATATTTAATGAATGCCAGTCAAGGGTAAAAGCATCTAGAACTAAAACTGGCACAAAGGAAGCAAAATTTTTTCCTTTCCCTCCATCACTTTGGGTGGCAAATGTGGCTATTTCCAAAGATGACTTCTTTTTCTCCAGCTCCCCAGCTCCCCACCTCCCACCTCAGCATTTTCATGGGATGACTTTTTGGTTGTTGATAATGATAATTCCTTACATTTCTAGTACTTTATGGTATATAAGGCAATTTCAAGTGCATAACTTCATATAAGCACCCCATCAATTCAATCAGGTGAGTATTTTTAATCCCTATTTATCAGGTAGGAAAATTGAGCCTCAGAGAACTTAAGTTACTTGCTGTTGGTAGATGACTCAAACTGATTTAATAAAGATGAAGAAATGAGAAGGTGGAGGAGAAGTTTTCTTTCAGTTTTTAACATGGTATTATCGTCAGAATACCACTGTGTCATTGCTGCTTGCCTCCAAAACAAAGGCAGATTTACCGTGAAGTGACCAAGCCTAAATGTCATGATCCTTCACTTGAATAGACCCTTCCAAAGCCCTGGGAGGAGCCTCCACAATGTCTTTCTAGAGTTGGATGTTTTGTGAAATTTGATAGCAGAAAGACAATTGTCTTCTAGTCCCCCTCCAAATTCTATACCCTTTAGGCTCACCCAAATGGAAAAAACTGTATTTCCCAGCATTCCCTGCAGGGTGGCCATGTGATCAGTTTTGGCCAATGGCATGTAAGCCAACACAGTATTTGAGAGTTTCAGGAACTTTCCTAAAATGGAGGAAAGGATGCCCACTGTTCTTTCTCCTTTCTCTCTTCTGGTAGCTTAGAACATGAACATAATGTTTGGAGCTTTTGTTACCATCTTAGATCATAAGAATGAAAGTCTCACACTAGGAATGGTGGAGTAAAGAACTGACAAGAGCCTGGGTTCTTAATAATTGGCATACTGTCATATCTGCCCTAGGCTTTTGCTGAAGTTCTTTTAGGTAAGAGAAAAGAACCTACTATAGGTTTGCATCTTGCCCTTTAAGACAGTGGAAAACCATAAAAGGTTTGAGGATGGAAAGAGATATAGTTAAAATAAGTGATTGGATAGTATTCCATGGTATGGAAGCAGCATAGGTTGATTACTAGCGAAGGACGTTTTGGTTGTTTCTACTTTTTGGCTATTACAAATAAAGCCGTTATAACCAAATATGTAGACATTTTTGTGTGGATGTAAGTTTCTTACTTCTCTGGGATAAATGACCAAGAGTGAAATTGCTCTGTGGTGATTTTTTAAAAAGAAACTAACAAACTATTTTCTGGAGTGGCTGTACCATTTTATAGTCCCAACAGATAAAAGTCCCAATACATAAAAGAGATCCATTTTCTCTGCATCTTCATCAGCATTTGCTATTGTCACTGTCTGTTACATTAGTTTTTCTAATAGGAGTGTAGTGATATTTCATTACAGTCTTGCATTTCTCTAATGACTAATGATATTGTGTTCTTATTTGCTGTCTGTATATTCTTTTTATCAAACTATCCCCCCATAGCTTTTTCCCATTTTCTGATTGGGTTGTTTGCTTTTTTATTATAGACATTTTAGATGTAAATCTTTTGTCAGGTATTTGATTTGCAGACATTTTATCCCATTCTATAGCTTGTCTTTTTATCAGGGTATTTAGTAAAGCAAATTTTTATTTTTATTTTTTAGTTTTGATGAAGTTGAGTTTATCGATGTTTCCTTTTATGGTGTCATATTGAAGAACTCTTCACTGAACTCTAAGTCCCAAAGATTTTCTCACATGTTATCTTGTAATTTTTTTTTTAATTTTACATTTTAGGCTTGGCGCCCGTGACTCAATGGGCTAAGGCGCCAGCCACGTACACCTGAGCTGGCAGGTTGAGAATCCAGCCCGGGCCCCCCCCAACAACAATGACGGCTGCAACCAAAAAATGGCCGGGTGTTGTGGCGGGCGCCTATAGTCCCAGCTACTTGGGAGGTGGAGGCAGGAGACTCGCTTGAGCCCAGGAATTGGAGGTTGCTGTGAGCTGTGATGCCACTGCACTCTATCCAGGGTGACAGCTTGAGGCTGTCTCAAAAAAAAAAAATTTACTTTTCAACCTATGATCTACTATGTGTTAATTTTTTTTTTTTTTTAAAGAGACAGAATCTTACTCTATTGCCCTTGGTAGAGTTCTGTGGTGTCACACAGCTCACAGTAACCTGCAACTCCTGGGCTTAGGTGATTCCCTTGCCTCAGCCTCCCGAGTAGCTGGGACCACAGGCGCCTGCCACAATGCCTGGCTATTTTTTTGTTTTGCAGTTCGGCTGGGGCCAGGTTTGAACCTGCCACTGTTGGTATATGGGGCTGGCGCCCTACTCACTGAGCCACAGGGGCTGCCCTGTGTTAATTTTTTTTATGTGATGTGAGGTTCAGGTTATTATTTCCCTAAAAATAGATATCAAATAGCTTCAGCATGTTTGTTCAAAAAGCTATCTATCCTTTTTCCATTAAATTATTTTTTGCACCTTTGGGAAAAGTAAGTTAGCCCAAGAGGAGTGGGAGGGGGCAAGGAAGAGGAAATAAAAGAATGTAAATGTATTTATTATTACTGATTTGTACACTTATAGATAGTAAAAATGTATATATGTACAATTATATATGTATAATTTACCCTAATAAAAATTTTTTAAAAATCAGTTAGTTGTACTTATATGTAGCAATTTCTTAGTTCTTTCTTTGCCAATGCCACATAGGCTTGTTTACTGTAGCTATATATGTATAACAAGCCTAGGACTCGGGTAGATGACTCCCTCTCACTTGATTATTTTTTATTAGAATTGTTTTTTTTTTTTTTTTTTAGACAGAGCCTCAAGCTGTCACCCTGGAGAGAGTGCTGTGGCATCGCAGCTCACAGCAACCTCCAATTCCTGGGCTCAAGCGAGTCTCTTGCCTCTGCCTCCCAAGTAGCTGGAGTGACTACAGGCGCCCGCCACAATGCCCGGCCATTTTTTGGTTGCAGCTGTCATTGTTGTTTGGCAGGCCTGGGCTGGATTCGAACCCGCCAGCTCAGGTGTATGTGGCCTGGTGCCTTAGCCCATTGAGCCACAGGCCCCGAGCCTATCAGAATTGTTTTAACTATTCTAGTTTGTTTGATTTTCCATGTGAATTTTACAACAATCTTGTCTATGTATACATCTTGCTGATATTTTGACAGGGATGGTCAACTATACATCAGTTTTCAAGAATTGATATCTTTAGTATCTTTTGATTCAGAAACTCAGTGTATCTCTTCATTTATTTTGATTTTCTTTCTTTTTTTTTTTTGAGACAGAGCCTCAAGCTGTCACCCTGGATAGAATGCCATGGCATCACAGCTCACAGCAACCTCCAACTCCTGGGCTCAAGCGAGTCTCCTGCCTCTGCCTCCCAAGTAGCTGGGACTACAGGTGCCTGCCACAACGCCCGGCCATTTTTTGGTTGCAGCCGTCATTGTTGTCTGGCAGGCCCAGGATGGATTCGAACCCGCCAGCTCAGGTGTATGTGGCTGGTACCTTAGCCCGTTGAGCCACAGGCGCCGAGCCTATTTTGATTTTCTTTGATTTCTTTCATGAGTGTTGAACAGTTTTCAGTATACAAATCCTGTATGTGTATTGGTAGATTTACACCTAAGTATTTCACTTTTTAAAATAGTTATAATGATTTATACTTTCAAGTTTAGTTTTCAGGTGTTAATTACCAGTATATAAAAATACAATTAGTTTTTGCATGTTGATTTTGTAGTCTGTGACCTTGTTAAAGTCACTTACTAGTTTTAGGAGTATTTTTGTAGATTCCTTGGGATTTTCTATGTAGCCCATCATGTCATTTGTAAATATGGACAGTTAGTTTCTTCTTTTTCACTCTGGCTTCACTTCATTTCCTTTTCCTAACTTACTGCATTGGCCAGGACATCTAACACTATGTTGAATAACAGTGATGAGTGATAGTGATTCACTATGATGAATAGCCGTGATGGATGTTCTTGTCTTATTCCTGGTTTTAGGTGGAAAGTGTTTATACTTTCATCATTAAGTATAATGTTAGCTATAGCTTTTCTTATAGATTTTTTAATTAAGTTAATGAAGTTCTCCCCTATTCTTAGTTTTTTAAAAGTTTTTCATTATTAATGGCAGTTTATTTTGTTCAAATGTTTTCTTGTATCTATTAATAAAATTATGTTGTTTTTATTCTTTAGCCTGTTAATATGACATGCTGCATTGGTTGATTTTTGAATATTTAATCATATTTGCATCCTTGAAATAAACCCCACCTAGATATGGCATATAATTCTTTTGATATATTTCTGAATTTTAGTTGTTAATATTTGTTAAGAATTTTTGCATATATATTTGTGAAAGGAGTATCAATCTCTTTCCTTCCTTCCCTCCTTTCTTTTTTCTCTCCCTCTCTCCCTCCCTCCCTCCCTCCTTTCCTTCTTTCTTAAATACTGTATTTAGTTTTGGTATCTGGGTAATACTAGCCTCATAAACAAAATTGAGAAGTATTCCTTTCTCTTCTATTTCTTGCAAGAGATTGTATAGAATTAGTGTTAATTCATCTTTAAATATTTGGTAAAATTCTTTAATGAAACCATCTGGGCCTTAAACTTTTGTTTTTTAAAGTCTTAAAATTATTAATTCAATTTATTTACCAGTAATAAGCTATTCAAATTATCTATTTCACATTGAGTTATGGTAGTTTGCTTTTTTTACGAATTGATTTGGCTCAGGGTCTGTAGCACAGTGGTTATGGAGCCAGCTACATGCACCAAAGCTGGCGGATTTGAGCCCAGCCTGGGGAGGCTAAACAACAATGACAACTGCAACAACAACAGAAATAAATACCTGCGGGTTGTGGCAGGCACCCCTAGTCCCAGCTACTTGGGAGACTGAGGCAAGAGAATCGCTTAAGCCCAAGAGTTTGAGGTTGTGGTGAGCTATGATACCACGGCACTCTACCAAGGGCGACATGGTGAGACTTTGTCTCAAAAAATAAAAATAAAAAGAATTGGTTCATATCGTGTGGATTGTCAAATTTGTTTACAGTTTTCTTTATTATCCTTTTGATGTTAGCAGGGGCTATAGTAATATCCTGTTTTATTACTGATATTTGTGACTTATGTCTTTCTTTTTTACTTTGTGAGTCTTGTTAGAGGTTTATCAATTTTATTAATCTTTTTAAAAAACACTTTATTTCATCGACTGTCTCTATTTTCCCATCCTCAGTTTCCTTGGTTTCTGCTCTTATCTTTATTAGATTATTCCTTCTGTTTGCTTTGGGTTGATAGGCCTACCTCTGAGATATCACAGGTTCGGTTCTAGACAACCACAATAAAGCAAATGGAGCAAGTCAGACACATTGTTTGGTGTCCCAGTTCATATAAAAGTTATTTTTATACTATACTGTAGTTTAAGCATGCAATATCATTATGTCTAAAAAACAATGCTACTTACCGTCATTAAAAACACTTTATTACTAAAAAATGCTAACAATCCTCTGAGCCTTTAGCAAGTTGTAATATTTTTGCTTATGGAGGATCTTGCCTTGAGGTTGATGGCTGCTGACTGATCAGGGTGATGGTTACTGAAGGTTGGGATGGTTAATCATGAATATTCTTAATGGGATCTAGAATATGATCATGAATATTCTTAATGGGAATTCTTGTTTTGTTTTGTTTTTTGAGACAGAGTCTCACTTTGTCCCCCTGGGTAGAGTGCCGTGGTGTCATATCTCACAGCAACCTCAACTCTCAGGCTAGAGCAATCCTCTTGCCTTAAGTCTCCCAAGAAGCTGACACCACGGGCATGCACCATTTTACTCAGCTAATTTTTCTATTTTTAGTAGAGATGGGGGTCTTGCTCTTGCTCAGGCTGGCCTCAAATACCTGAGCTCAAGCAATCCACCTGCCTCAGCCTCCCAGAGTGCCTCAGCCTCCCATGAGCCACTATGCCCAGCCAAGAACAGTGAATTCCTTTGGAAGGTTTTCAATTACTTTGCTCAGCTCCATCAAAGCAATCAAAGCATATCAATGGCAGCTACAGCTTTACAAAATGCAGTTCTTACATAATAAGAGTATAAAATGACTCCTCCCTGATCCACAGATTTCAGATGAGTGTTGTGTTAGCAGGCATGAGGAAAACATTAATCTCCTAGTACAGTCTTGCTCTGGATTAAGCTTTGGTTTAAGACAATAATGTGACAAAAATTTTCTCCATATCAGGAATTAGGCTGTTTCATTTACTTATTCATTCATGTATTCACGACAGTAACATTTTAAATTTCCTTGAAGAACTTTTGCTTTGCATTTACAGTTTGGCTGACTGGTACAAGAAGCTCAGCTTTTGGCCAGTCTCGGGTTTCAACATGCCTTCCTCACCAAGCTTGATTATTTCTAGCTTTTGATTGAAAGTAAGAGACATGTGACTATTCTTTTCACTTGAATACTTAGAGCCCATTGTAGGGTTGTTAATTGGCCTAACTTCAATATTGTTGTGTCTCAGGGAATAGAGAGGCCTGAGGAGAGGAGAAGGAATGGCCAGTATGCAGTGGTCAGAAGACATGCAACAATTATTGATTAAATTCACTGCCTTAAACAATTACACCTCAGACAATTACAATAGTAACACTAAAGAGCACTGACTGCAGATATAACCATCACAACAGATATAACAATAATGAAAACAATTGAAATATTTGCAAGACTTGCTAAAATGTGACAGATACAATGTGAATCAGCACGTTGTTGGAAAAGATGGCGCCAACAGACTGGCTGCTGCAGGGCTTCATAAGTCTTCAGTTTTTAAAAACGCAGTATCTTCAAAGAGCAATAAAGTGAAGTGCAATCATAAGGTCTGCCTAAGTTTTGCTGTTCTTTCTATAATTTATTGAAGCAAGAGCTTGAGAGTTTAGATAATTGCTTTAAGACTTTTGCATTTATATATTTCTAGCTATACAGTTTCTCCTCAGCACTGTTTTAGCTGTACACTACAGATTTTGATATGTTGTATCTTCTTCTTTTTCTTTTCTTTCTGTTGCTCTGGGTACAGTGCTGAGTAGAGGCATCATCATAGCTCACAGCCTTCTCAATCTCTTGAGCACAAGTGATCCTCTTGCCTCAGCCTCCTCAATAGCTGGTACTATAGGCACCTGCCAAAACATCCCACTAGTTTTTTCTATTTTTTAAATTTTTGTGTTTTTTTTCATATGTTCTTTATTTTTTAACTTGTTTATGTGCTGGATTACATTTATAGATTTATGTATATTGATCAAGCCTTGAGATCCTGGGATATACAGCATCAGAACATATTTTTAATGCATGAAAAACATCCTGAGGTGCTATAGAAAGATCTTCTAATTGGTATTTGGTCTGACCTTGTTCTGATATGGGGGACAGGATGTGTTTGTTCTTTTCCTACAACAGCTGACAGCCCTCATTGGATCCCTGAACAGAGCTAGAGGAACTTCTTGAAGAAACTGAGACTGATGCCCCAGAAAGTTCATCACCAAGCCAAGACCTTGCAGAGTGCAAAGCCCCTGACATTGGAACAACTGAAGCTGGTGCAACATTGTGGTGAGCCAAGTCACCCGAGAAGATTTTCTACTAGTGATAACTATTGTTTTTCATGTTTGTTATGCTTGGGTCTCATTTGGACATTTGACCTGCTCAATTAACTAGACATTTTTGTCTTCTGTAGAGGTGTAGTGAAATGAATTGTCCAACTAAAATAGTTTATTCATGAATTAGAAACAATATAAAATAAGAAAGGAGGATCTGTGGGGAGCAGGATGTGGCTGGTAGGGCCCCCACAGCTGGGGAAATGCTCATGGAGAGACCCCCAACCACTTCTCCATTAACATTGTTTTCACCTGCCAAAAGTCACGTAGCCCATGTGCACTTTCCTCATTATTGGCCAGCACACTTTTTCTTCTTTAAGGTTGAGCACTACCCCATGTGTTAAGATTTTTGCAACCTTGTTAATACACTGTATAAATAAAGCTGTTTCCACAGTTCAGGGACTAGCTGAGATCACTAGATGTATTAGCCCTCTCAATGCCAGCCTAGCTCTTGGCTTCTGTCTTTCTTTGTCTCTAAATCTTTCATGGATTTGTATTTCTTCATTCCCCACATTTCCACTCTGGTCAACTCTCCCTACTCACCCCAGGTAGTGAGAGATCCCTGTCTCATGCCAGTAAACAACACAGAGTAGGGAGCAGTAATATTCCTTGTGTTTATTGTTCTCAAGTGTTCTGTCTTTTCATGCTAGGCCACATTGCATCTTCATCGAAATGTTAAAAATATTAACTGAAGTCTTCTCATTGACTTGCACCACGGTGTGTTCTCCTCCTATGTCTAGGTGGGTCATCTTTCTTGTCTTGACTCCTCTGAGAGATATCTTTATTTCCTTAGACTTCAAATTAGTAAATATCTGAGAAAACTGAGCTTTATAATGGGTTCTAGAATAGTTATGATTTTTTTGTAGATTATGTGTATTTTTCTTTCTGCTTGCGTGAGTGTAGTTTTTTTTCAGTTTTTTGAATCTTATGAGGATGCCATAATTTCTCTAAGTTCTTGAAATCTGCTTAATGTAGTAAAATCACTTGAGTTCATAACAAGACTTTATATTATATTAGATAAAGTAAATCCATCTTGTCACATATCTAGTTATAACTCAAAAATGACAAAGTAAAATGAACATTTACAGAGGAGGGGGCAAGATGGCTGACTAGAGGCAGGGTTCTCCAGAAATTCCCATCCAGAAGAATAAGAGTTGGACTGAAGTGAACTCAGAGTAGTATAAATTGGGAGATTGAACACAAGAAGTCAAGGCACTCAGCATCCCCATTGACATGAAATACCAGGACAAAAAAAAAAGAAGGTATGAAATAACTAGACTGAAGGAACTCAGTATAAAGTAGAAGGGTACAGGGAATCCACTACCTGGAGGGCTCACCAAAAGCTCTCTTCTAACAGCAAAAAAACAGGATCTCTTTACCCCATGAGAGATAACCATGGAGTCCCAGTCTTCCTCCACATAGAAATTTTCTCCTCTTGGTTCCCATCCTGCCTGGCACAAAAGTGAACAAATTTTGTGACTATCGCCTATGTCCACAACCCATTCTCCCCCTATCAGTGGTTGCCTGATAAACTTCCTCTATCAGTGACCACCTTTTCAGTGCCTGAGTGAGGTGGCATGCTAACCCAGCCCAAGCAGCCTGGAGGGTTTGCTCCACCCCCAAGCACCATAAAGGTGAAGGAGATCCCAACTGCAGAAAGAAGGGTTGCAGAAGACTCTTTATGTCTCACCATAATAGGCTGGATACTTAACAGGCCATGGGAGGAGAGAGAGACAGACTTTTTACCTCCAACGTGACTGATGGAATCTCTGAGGGACCTCTACATTGTTTGGTCTAAAGAATAAAATATACCCCACCCTCTACTGTGAGAGGAAATTGTGGCTCTGCTTCACTGACTTTGGCAAGGGAGGGTCCCTCTTGGGTCTCTCTCCTGCTAGGGGAACCTTTGTCTTACTCCCTGAAGTGGGTCTGCTCACCATCTGTGCTTGGTGGATGACTTAAGGCAATTAAATCACAGGCTACCCTTCTGCTGACCTAGAGAGAGACAGGCCTCGCCTCAAGTGACCCCACCCTGAGAAGGTTTAGGAGGCAGACCATAGGCCACGAATACCTTCCGCAGCCACAGGTGAAGGCTGCAGCATATCCAGTCCCATTGTTAACAGAACTCTGGGGAAATACCACAGCTTTTTAAATGGTTTGCACAAAGGCTTTGGGGCCATATCATGGGAACTTTGGTGGGAATTTTTGGGTGGCCCATGGAGTCCTCATCCCCAATCATCAGCAGAGGCCACAAAGGGTTGAATCTATTACAGCAGAGATTTCAGGAAAAAAATACAGCTGTTAAACTGGGTTGAAGGGATGCTATTAATAGGACATAAACTATGGTGTGGTAACTAGCATACACTCCTGGCCTGGCAGTATCACCTGGTGATCTGCTTCCCAGCACTACCCCATAGAATTTGGGCAAAACAAGTCCAGCTCTCAGATACTCTCTTGCTACAGTTCCAAATGGGAGAGTTCAGAGCCTCTGTGAGGGAAGGGCTACAGTTATCAGTTCCAGCTCATTTGAATAGTTAGCAATGGAGGGGTGGCAAGCTCCATGTCTTGGGGCCTCTGAATCTGATTTTAGCCCACCAGTTTTAGTTGCCAACAAGGTCTCTGGGGTACTGCCTAAGCATTCTCAATTAGATGATATCTCAATAACAATTTAGGGACAACCTCACATTACATCTTAATAAGTATTTATAATAAATATATAAATAAAATGAAAAAAAAAATACTTGGAGAAGAACTACCAGAAGAACTCCAGTAACATGAAGTTAGGTGATATTACAAGGTGGCTGTGATTTGAATTTCTTTGATGATTAGGGATGATGAGCATTTTTTCATGTATTTGTTAGACATTCATCTGTTTTCCTCAGGGAAGGTTCTGTTCTTGTCGCTTGACCAGTTATATCTGGGATTATTGGCTGTTTTTTTTTTTGTTGTTGACTAATTTGAGTTCTCTGTAGATTCTAGTCATTGAGTCTTTCTTAGATTTGTAAAATGAAAGTATCTTTTCCCATTCTAATGGTTGTCTACTTGCTTTGACCTTTTTGTTTTAGCTATATAGAAGCTTTTCTGGTTAAGTCCCATTTGTTTATTTTTGTTGTTGCAATTTCCACTGAAGTCCTCTTCATAAAATCTTTCCCCAGGCCAACATCGTCAAGAATTTTCTCAAGAGTTTCTTCAGGATTTTTATTGTATCATGCCTTAGATTTAAATCTTTTATCCATTTAGAATAAATTTTTGTAAGCAGTGAAAAGTGTGGGTCTAATTTCAGTATTTTACATGTGGTTATTCAGTTCTCTCAGCACCACATATTAGTAAGGATTCTTATCACCAGGGTATGCTTGTGTCTGATTTATCAAAGATCAAATGGTTATAAGAGACTAGTTTCATTTCTTGATTTTCTATTAGGTTCTAAATGTCTATGTCTCTATTTTTGTGCCAATATCATGCTGTTTTGATCACTGTAGGCATGTAATATAACGTAAATCTGGTAAAGTGTTACATCTGGCTTTCTTTTAACTAATAAAAATTTCCATGGCTGTATGAACTTTTTAAGATTCCATACCAAACAAAGTAATATTTTTCCAGTACTTCAAAGTATGAAGTTAATACTTTAATTGGGATTTCACTGGATCTGTAGATTGCTTGAGAATTATAGATATTTTAATGATGCTGATTCTTCCCAGCCAGGAGCATGGTATATTCTTCTATTTGTCAATGTATTCTATTTGTTTTCTTAGTGTTTCACAATTTTCTCTGTAGAGGTCATTTATTTCTTTTGGTAGGTATATTTCTAGGTATTTAATTTTCTTTGATGCTATTGTGAAGGGTATTGTGTCCATGGTTTGTTGCTCAACTTTGCTGTTATTGGCATATACAAAGGCTACCAATTTGAGGAGATTGATTTTATAACCTGAGACATTACTGTGTTTCTTGTTCACTTCCAGGATTATTGTAGTTGAGTCTCTGGGGTTTTCCAGGTATAAGATCATATCATTCTTAGCAAAGAGTGAGAGTTTAACCTCCTCTTCCCCCATTTGAATGTCCTTTATAGCTTTCTCATCCCTGATTACATTGACTAAAACTTCCAGAACAATGTTGAATAGTAGTGGCAATATGCGAAATCCTTGTCTGGTTCTAGCTCTAAGTTGAAAAGGTTTCAGTTTTACTCCATTCAGTATGATATTAAATGTAGGCTTGTTGAAGGCATCAATCAGTTTAAGAAGAGTGCCACCATGCCTATTTTCTTAAGTGTTCTTGTTAGAAAAGGATGCTGAATTTTATCAAATGTTTTTCTATATCAATTGAAAGGATCATATGGTATTTGTTTTTGCTTCTGTTGATACAGTTAATTACATTTATATATTTGTGTATGCTAAAAAGGATGCTGAATTTTATCAAATGTTTTTCTATATCAATTGAAAGGATCATATGGTATTTGTTTTTGCTTCTGTTGATACAGTTAATTACATTTATATATTTGTGTATGCTAAACCAGCCTTGCATCCCTGGAATGAAGCCTCCTTGATCATTATGTATATATATTTTTTAATGTGTACCTGCTAAGATTTTGGAGAGTATTTTAAATCAATATTCATTAGTGAAAGTGGTCTATAGTTGTTCTTTTTAGTCCTTTCCTGGTATTGGTATCAGAGTGATGCTTGCTTTATAGAACATGTTGGGAAAATTCTTCTCAATGTTTTGCAAAAGGTTTAAGTATAGATATAAGCTTATCTTTTGAAATTTGATAGAATTCTGCTGTGAAGCCATCTACTCCAGTGCTTTATTGTTGTTGTTGTTGTTGGAAGATTTTTTTTTTTTTGTTTCTTCAATCATTGCTTGATATTGGTCTATTAAAGAAATCTATTTCTCCCTGGTTAAGTCTAGTGAGATGATATGATTCCAGATTTTGGTCCATTTCTTCCACATTGTCAAATTTCTGGACATAGAGTTTCTTGTAGTAATCAGAGATAATATTTTGCATCTCTGTGATATCTTTTTATTTCCCCCTTTTCATTTCTGATTGAGGTTATTAGAATGTTTACTTTTCTCTTTCTAGTTAATCTGGCCAATTGTCAATTTTGTTTATTTTTCACATAAACAACTTTTTGTTTCATTAATTATCTGAATTATTCTCTTGTTTGTAATTTCATTTTATTTCTGATTTAATTTTATTTGTTTATTTTCTCCTGTTAGGTTTAGGATTCGATTGTTCTTACTTTTTCATTTCCTTAAGATGATTTATTAGGTTGTTGATGTGCTCTCTTTCTGTTTCTTAAATGTAGGCATTTAATGTGATAAATTTCCCTCTTAGGACTACTTTTGCAATATCCCACAGGTTTTGGTAACTTGTGGTTTCATTGTTGTTATGTTTAAATAATCCAACAATTTCCTTCTTTATCTCATCTTTGACCCAATTGTCATTCATCATAAGGTTTTTTAATTCACATGCCTTTGTGTGGGGATGACAATTTTTGTTGGAATTGAGTTCCACCTTTATTGTCCTAATATCTGAAAAGATACAACATATCATTTCAATTATTTTAATTTTGTTGAGGGTTTAAATTGCATCTAATAATATGACCTATGTGGAGTATATTTCGTGGGATGTCAAGAAGAACATATATTCCTTAGCTTTGAGATGGTGTGTTCTGTAACTGTCTGTTAAGTACTTTCATTCTAGGGTCATGTCGAAATCCCTATTATCTTTTGTTTAGTTTCTGTATAGAGGATCTGTCCAGTTCTTTCAGGGGAGTGTTAAAGTCCCCAGGTATTATGGTGTTATGGAATATTATATTGTGCATACTAATTAAGATATGAGGTTTCATAAACCTGGGAGCATTTAACTTGGGTAAATATATATTTATTCATTTTTTTATTTTATTAGATCATAACTGTGTACATTACTGCCTTTACGGGGTACAATGTGCTTTGTGTACAATTTGGAATGTTTACATCAAACTAGTTAACATATCATTCACCTCACTTATTTAATTGTTTGTGCATATTGAAAATATATTTAGAATTGAAATGTTCTATTATTGAATTATTCCTTTGACCAGTGTGAAGTGGCCATCTTTGTTTTTCTTAACTTTAGTTACTTTAAATCCACTTGTATCTGAAACCAAGGTTGTGACACCTTTCTTCTTACTTCAATTTTTTGGGAAATACTGTTTTCTATCCATTTACTCTGAGTCTAAACTTGTCCCTTAAGGTTAAGTATATTTCCTAGAGACAATGAATGGATTATTTGTGTTTTAATCCAATCAGCCAGTCTGTGCCCCTTCAGTTGAGAATTCAAGCCATTAATATTTGTTGAGAAAATTGATAAGTGTGGTGGAGGTCTATTCATCTTACTTTTTGAAAGTCCATTGCTTAGTTTTGTCCTTTGCATCACCGTGGAAGCTAGGTTTTCTCCTTTAGTTTCTGGATGTTACTTTGCTGGTGGTCCATTGTGATGGTCAATGTGTAGAATAGGTCTAAGTATTTCCTGTAGAGCTAGTCTACAGGAAACACGCAAATTTTCTCAATATTTGCATACCAGTAAAATATTTGATTTCTTCATCAATTTTGAATTTTTGTTTAGCTGGATACAGAATTCTGGGCTGAAAATTATTTTTGTTAAAGTAGATTGAGGCTAATGACCATTCTCTTCTGGCTTGGAACATTTCAGATCATAATTCCACAGTCATTCTGATGGATCTTCCCTGGTAGGTCAATAGGCACTGCTGCTTGAAAAATTCTCTCTTTTGTCTTGACTTCGAACAGATTCATTACCATGTGTCTTGTAGATGCTCTGTTTTGAAATGACCTGGGGTTTGATATCCCTCTTAAAAGAGTATTTTTGTACCTTTAGTAAAATGTGGGAAATTTTCATTTATGATAACCTCCAGTAGAGCTTCCATTCCTTTGGGATATTCTTCTTCCCCTTCAGAGATTCCTATAATTTATATGTCTGAATGCTCCATGAAGTCTCATATTTCTATGAATGAATGTTCTGTTTTCTCTTTTCTTTTGCCTCTTTAACTATGCAGGTTAGCTCAAGAGATTTATCTTCTAGCTCTGAGAATCTTTCTTCTTCATGGTCTAATCTGTTATCTATATGTTCTACTACATCTTCAAGTTGTCTAATTGACACCTTCAATTACTCAAGGTCTGCTATATCCTTTCTAATTGTATCATTTCTTCACTTTATTTCTTGTGTAGATATTGAATTTCCACTTAGTGATTTTCCACTTTCCCCTTAATGCCATTCATTGCCTTTGCCATCAATATTTTAATCACCTTTATTTCATTTCAATTAATTACTTATAAGTGTATTCCCCTGCAGTAGCTGCCTCACTGTCCCTTGAGGGGCTTCCTCTTTCTCTGATTTTTCATGTTGCCAGAATATTTGTGTTTATTTATCTCCATTCTTTTTCTTTCTTTTTTTTTTTTTTTCAGTGATCTGTATTCAGAATTCATTGAGGATACAAAGAACCAGGTTAAACTGATTGCATTTGTTAGGTAAAGTCCCTATTTTAATTATATCCCATCCCTAAGAGGTGTGTCACACCACATGAGCCATGACCTCTTCCCTCCTTCCCTATCCCTGCATCCCCCTTCCCCCACCCCACACCATGTACTAGGTCATCAATTGTCCTCATATCAGAATTGAGTACATAGGATTACTTCTTCTCCATTCCTGTGATGCTTTACTAAGAAGAATGTGTTCCAGTTCCATCCAGGTTAATACAAAAGGTCTCCATATTTTTTCTTGGCTGAACAGTATTCCATGGTATACATATACCACTGTTTGTTAATCCATTCTTGAGTTGGTGGGCATTCCGGTTTCCACAGTTTGGCAATTGTAAATTTATCTATGATAAACAGTTTAGTGCAGATGTCCTTACGATAAACAGATTTTTTTTTTTTATTTTGAGTAGATACGCAGTAGTGGGATTACAGGATCAAATGGGAGGTCTAGTTTGAGTTCTTTGAGGATTCTCCATACTTCCTTTCAAAAACATCAACTTGCAGGCTGGGCAGCAATGTAGAGGTGTTCCCTCTTCTCCACATCCATGCCATCATCTTCAGTTTTGAGATTTTGTAATGGGGGACAGTTTCAGTGGGGTTAGATACCTCAGGGTGGTTTTGATTTGCATTTCTCTGATAATTAGGGATGGTAGGCATTTTTTCAAATGTTTGTTAGCCATTGGTATATCTTCTTTAGAGAAGGTTCTGTTTATTTCTCTTGTCCACTGATATAAGGGATTGTTGGCTCTTTTTAATGTTGATTAATTTAAGTTCTCTGTAGATCCTAATTATCAAGCTTTTTCCTGGTTCCTGATATACAAATAACCTTTCCCATTGTGTAGGATGTCTATTTGCTTTGATTGTTGTCTCCATAGCTGTACAGACACTATTTAGTTTAATTAATTCCCTTTTTTTTTTCTTTTTTTTTTTGCTACTGCAATTACTACTGAAGTCTTCTTCATAAAGTTTTTCCCCAGGTCAATATCTTCAAGTGTTTTTCCCATACTTTCTTTGAGGATTTTTATCATTTCATGCCTTAGATTTAGATCTTTTACCCATCTTGAATTAATTTTTCTAAGTGGAGAAATTTTAGGTCCAGTTTCAGTCTTTTACACGTGGATATCCAGTTCTCTCAGCACCATTTATTTAATAGGGATTCTTTCTCCCAGTGTATGTTCTTGTTTGGTTTGTCTTAGGTGGCTATAGTATGTTAGTTTCATCTCCCGGTTTTCTCTTCAGTTCTAGATGTCTATGTCTCTATTTTTATGCCAGTACCATGCTGTTTTGATCACTATGACCTCGTAGTACAGCCTACGGTCTAGTAGGCTGATGCCTATGGCTTTATTTTTATTGCGAAGAATTACCTTAGCTATATGGAGTTTTGTTCTGGTTCCATACAAAAGGAAGTATTGTTCACTTCATTCCCCTCCTTTTTCCTTCTCACTGCCTCTTTTGCTTTAAATTACGTTGTCTGAGAGTTTAGGTGTTGATATGGACTTTTGGTATAAGGCTGACAGGAAGAGAAGGGTAAATACCAAGAAGGCCAAAAGAATATTAAAAGCAAAAAAAAAAAAAAGAAGGAGCAAAAGAATAAAAAGAGAGCAACAAGATAAATGGTGTCTTTCAACAGGGTGTTTTGTAATACCTACAACTCTAGGAATTTGCGGGACTGAGTTGTCTGGTTCCCACAAAGCTATGAGCTCTTTGCTTACCTGGACAAAAGCAAAACCCCATCTCTTCCAAATATGGGAAGATAAAAAAAGAAAAATTTAGCAGTATGTTGGAGTGAGGCCCTGCAAATATTGTCAATTCAAAGGCCAAAGCTAGGAAGACACCATATAGGTTTACCTCTTTACTTCCTTTAACCACCAAATGCTGTGACCCACAAGCCAGATTAATGCCAAGTACCCCCCCCAACTCAGAGAAATGAAAAAAGATAAAGAAAATTAAAAATATATTTATATGCAGTAAAGATAGAAAAAGGTATGTCTTAGCTATTGTATGAGAAATTTATGTGGTAAAGATAAGAAAAGTAAAAAAAATAAATAAATAAACTCTACCAAAGAGGGCAAAAAGGAGAAAAAAAAAGTAAGTGGGAATAGAAGGGCTGAAAAAGCATAACAAAAATGAACAGTCCCTTGCTATTGAAGAAACAAAAATAAAAATACAAAAACTAAATATATACATGAGTAACTATATATGTATATAATAACTATATTTATATACATATGTATGTATATATATACATGTGTGTGTGTGTGTGTATTGTGTGGACACAAGTTGGCAAGCTGTTGGGTTAGAAGATGGAGAACATATGCTATTTTGCTATTAATAGGGTCAAAAGCCACTCTCAGTTGCAGAGGATATCATGTCCTTTCTTCCTTACTTAGCTTCCTTCAATCAGGTACTGGTTGCTTTGTTGACATTCCAAACCACCCGCTCCAGGATTGGGGTTCTAAAGCTTTCACCAGATTCCATAGAAGGAACATCACACAGTCCCATCTGACAATAATTCCTTGGGCCACTCAGCTAACCCCAGTAGTTAATGCCTGAGTTCAGCCAGAGTTGGCCATGCATTATGACCTGCAGACCATTTTTTTCCACACGACCACCTCACAATGGTGGTGCCCAGCTATCATCCAAGCCTATGGGAGATTTTTTCAACCTAGTATACAATCGCAGCCACTGGACACTGTTAAGTGTTCAAAGGCTGCTCCAGTGATCAGGGTTAGCTCAAAATTGACAAACTGCTGGACAGTTCTTTCCTAGTCCCATTCCTCCAGGTAGGATGGCCAGCTGGTCTATGCCTGTTCCCAAGTGTTCACCTTTTGTGATGGTTTTTCTCAGCTCCAGACCTTCTTGCTGGCTCCTAGCATCTACAACTGCTTGACTATGGCCTAGGAATTATGTCTCTGGGTGTTTGGAGAGAGGTGATTGGAGTTTTCTTTCCCCTGCCTTTCCACCAGCAGCTAGTAAGGAAATGTTACTAATCTTCCATCTTGCTCTCCCCACTATACATGAGTTGTAAATATAAAACAATACTCAGAGTGAAAGGATAGAAAACAATATTTTAGGCAAATGGAAATCAAAAGAAAGGGGCTGTTGCAATTTTATTTGCAGGTACAATTATACTTAAACAAAAAAAATGAAGCCAAAAGCTATGAAAACATATGGGATACTGCAATAGCAGTAGTCAGAAGGAAATTTACAGCATTAAATGCTCACATCCAGGAGACATAGCACACATCAACAATGTAATGGACCGTCACAAGGAGTTACATAAGTAAGCTCAATCCAACCTCAAACCTAGCAGCAGAAAGAGATAACCAAAATCAGATCACAATTAAATTAATCTGAGGCCACAAGAAACATTTGAAAGATCAGCAAAACAAAGAGTTGTTTTTTCTTTTTAAAGATTAATCAACAAATTCTTGGATAGATTAACTGGAAATAGATAACTAAAATTTCTAATAAACTCAAATGGAAATGAAAAAGAGAAATATCAACGGATACCACAGAGGTACAAAAATATCATTGTTGATTACTACAAAAAATTCTCCTCCTAGAAATTTTAAAACACGGAAAAATTTACCAAAACCCTGACACACCAACCTTCTGAACTCAACCAGAAAGAATTAAAAATTTTTGAATAGACCCATATCAACCACTGAAATTGTAACAACATATAAAATTCTTCCAAAGAACAAAAGTCCTGGACCTGACTGTTTCACCCCAGATTCTTCCAAATCTCCAAAGAGGAGCTAGTACCTATATAGCAGAACCAATTCCAAGAAATAGAGAAAAAAGCTGCCCTCCTCAACAAACTCTATGAATCCAATGTCAACCTCATATCAAAATGAAGAAAAAACCCATCCAAAATGAACATCCTCAAACTAATATAATTAATGGATATCAATATCATTATTGGATATCAATGCAAAGATATTCAATAAGATCCTAGCAAACAGAATCGAGCTACACATTAGAAAAAATATACCCATCATGATCAGGTGGGCTTTATCTCAAGGATGCAAGGCTTAGCATATGTAAATCCAAAGATGTAATTCACCACGTAAACAGAATCAAAACAAAGACTATATGATCTTCTCAATAGAGGCAGAAAAAAAAATTGACAACATTCAGCATCCTTTTTTGACAAGAACACTTAAGAAAATAGGCAAATATGGCACATTTCTTGAACTAATGGAGGCCATCGATAACAAACCACCAGTTAACATCATATTAAATGGAGCAAAACTAATGGCATTTCCATGTAGTACTGGAACCAGACAAGGATTGCCACTGCTATTCAACATCATGCTGGAAGTTCTAGCCAATGAATCAAGCAAGAGAAGGTACTCACATGGAGACTGAGAATGTCTAATTCTTGTTTGTGTATGATATGATCTCATACTTACAAAATCCCACAGACTCCACCATAAGGCTCCTGGAATTGGTTAAGAACTATAGTAATATCTGAGTATCCAAAATCAAAGCCCACAATTTAGTAGCATTCATATATTCCAATAACAGCGAAGGTGAGTTGAAATAAAAAACACAATACCTTTAATAGTAGCTTCAAATAAAATAAAATACCTGGGAATATATCTACAAAGGACATGAAGAGGATCTCTACAGAGAATTCCATATGGAGCTTTTTATTTCTTCTCTAATTCCGGTACACTGACCAGTTTAACTAAGCAAGTGCATTTACAATTGTATTTGGTAACAACAACAGAAAGTTCTATACCCTCACAAGATTCCAGCCACTTCTGTTAGCTAATGCTATGACAACTTTACCAATACTCAACTTTCCAGAGAAAGGAAAATTGTTATAAGTAAGAATATTTATCAAACAGGTAATAGGAAGTGGTGCCCTAACTTAAGGGTAAAGCAACCTGAGATTAGACTGTGCTACCATATCTGGTTTCCAAAATTAATGTGTGGCTTTTTCATTCGATTCTGTTTGTTTCCTCCCAACCATCATTTTTTCCCCACTCTATGTAGTCAAATTCTCCATCTGACATTTGAATGTTGGAGTTTCCCAGGATACTTAGTTCTCTTTTCTTCTCACAGACCATTTTATTAGGCCCATGACCCTGAATAAAATTCCTATTCTGAAGGAACTCAATTGTGTATCTCCAGGCCTGACCTCCCAATTTTCTACTGCAGACCCATGAACTCCTGCATATGAGGCCTTCGGCCTGGGGCCTTCAACTGGCATTTCTGCCTCCAACTCCTCCCCTACTCGCTTGGAGAGGTGTAGCCCTATCATTAGGTGACCCAACTCTGGGAAATCCTGGGAGGCATACTACGAGCTTCAGATTTTCCTCCCAAAGCATAGGAGAAAGCCAGAGCTTTTGCAGTCTGTTGCTGGAAGGGCTGAAACTGGCCAGGATAGTTCACATAACTTTTTATGAGGTGCCCCTGGCCTAGGAGCATCGCTTGAAGATCTACCACTCAGTATCACAACACCTGGCATAGAAAAATCAAGACTGGTCCTCAGGGTACCCCACACTGTGTAGCCCCAAAAGGCTGCCTTGGGAGACTGCAGGAAGGGCCACTGGAGAAAGCAGCATCTAATTTAAATAGACAGTAGCCAACGGGTGTGGTGAGCTACACACTGTGAGTCCCCCTAGACCTTATTACATACCACTAGTTTTAGTTGCAAAAGGCCTTTAAATCCTGCTGAGCAGGTTAGCAAAACAACAAAACATTGAATTGCTTTGACAGGCCCTGGAAGGATCACGGTTATCTCCATCTCAGGGACCCTGAAACTGATATAAGCCTGACTTTATTGGTAACCAAATAGCTCTAAATTTCTGTTAAGCAGGCTAGCCATGTAGCAAGCAACTGCTTTTCTCTGATAGGTCTTTGAAGGATGTATGAGTTTCACATCCTGGGCCCTTTGAACTTTACATCAGGCCCTCAGATTAAACATCTAAACAGTCCTAACAATCTACTGAGAAGTCATCAGAACAATTAGCCTCTTTATATTAGAAGTCCCTGGAATAGAATTGGAGAGCCCTGCACCCAAGGCCTAAAAAACTGGTATCAGCCCACCAGATCAGGTAGCCAAACAGCCGTAATACCCACTGAGAAGCTGATGGACCAAAGAGCTGACACTTAGCATTGGCAAGTTCAAAAGGTGGTGTGGAGAGCTCTTCAGCTTGGGGGAAGCTGTTATTGGCAGTATCATAAGACTGGCCATCCAAGAGGCCTTGGAGCCCATTGGATGGCCACCTTCATCTATTCAACCAGAGAGAATTAGAAATTTTGAATAGATCTGTATCAACCACTGAAATTGCAACAATTATACAAAATTTTCCAAAAGAGCAAAGCCCTGGACCAGATATTTGCACATCGTAATTCTACCATACCTTCAAGGAGGAACTAGTACCTATATTGGATGATCTATTAAAAAACATAGAGAAGGAAGGAATCCTCCCCAAAACGTTCAACAAAGCAAATATCACACTTACTCCAAAATCAGAAATGGACTCAAAAAAAAAAAATAAATAAAACTATAGGCCAATATCATTAATTAATATTGACATAAAAATAATCAAAATATCTATTAAGCAGAAAACAGTATCACATTTAAAAAGTTATACATAATTTTCAAGTGGATTTTAACCCAGTAATGCAAGGTTGGCTTAGCATAAATAAATCCATGAATATCATTCACCACATAAATAAAATCAAAAACAAAATGCTTACATTAGCTGGGCATTGTAGTAGGTGCCTGTAGTCCCAGCTACTTGGGAGGCAGGTGCAAGAGAATCGCTTAAGCCCAAGAGCTTGAGGTTGCTGCGAGCTATAATGCCATGGCACTCTACCCAGTTTGATATGGTGAGACTCTATCTCAAAAACAAAACAAAACAAAACAAAACACCCAAACAGCCTATTATTCTCTCAACTGATGCAGAAAAGTCTTTTGACCATATCCAGCACTCTTTCTTAAAAACAACACTTAAGAAAATTGGCTTAGGTCGGACATTTATTAAATTGATAAAGGTTATCTACAATTATCCTATGGCCAATATCATATTAAACGGAGGAAAACTGAAAGCATTTCCACTCAGAATTGAAAATGAACATGAATGCCTACTGTCACCACTGGTATTCAGTATAGTGCTGGAAGGCTTAACGATTGCAATGAGGCAAGAAAAGGAGATCAGGGCTTTCAAATGTGGACAAAGGAGATCACTTTTTGCTCTTTGTGGATGACACGATCTTTTTTGTTTTGTTTTTTGTCATTGTTGTTTTCTTTACTTTTTGATTTCATTATTTCAAATTAATATGATGGAACAATTTTTATGCTATACTGTTCTTAATTCCAAAGTAAACTTCAAGTAGCAGGAGAATCCCTCACCCTGGGAGAGCATGATAAATACCCTCATGTTGTGCACATTAAGTGAGATGCCACCATATGCCTTCCCTCCTCTTACCAATAGCACTCCCACCTTCCCCTGAACTTTCCACCCTCAACCTTCCCCACTGTTAGGCTATATTTGTGTTTTATCATTTGTATGAATATATAAGTGTTTGTATATTTGTTTCATATTAATAGTGGATACATATTTTTTTCCATTCTTCAGATACTTTACCAAGAAGAATGTATTCCAATTTCATCCAAGTAAACAAAAAGATGTAAAGACTCCATTTTTTTATGGCTGAATAGCAATCCATGGTATACATATACTACAATATGTTAATCCACTTATGGGTTGATGGGAATTTGGGCTGCTTCCATGACTTTACAATTATGAATTGAGCTGCAATAAGTATTCTCGTGCAAATGTCATTGTGGTGAAATTATTTTTGTTCCTCTGGGTAGATAACTAGTAATAGAATTGTGTGATCAAACAGAACGTCAATTTTTAGTTCTTAGAGAATGTTCCATTCATTTTTCCCAATGGGGAATATTAGATTACAATCATTACAGCAGTATGGAAGTTGTTCCCTACTCTCCACATCTACACCAGCATCTGTAGTTGGGGGAGTTTGCGGTGTTAGCTAATCTTATGGAACTAGGTGATATCTCAAAGTGTTTTTTTTTTTTAATTTTTTTTTTCAAAGTGGTTTTGACTTGCATTTCTCTGATGATTAAAGATGATGAGCACTTTTCCATGTGTTTTTAGGCCATTTGCCTGTCATCTTCGGAGAAGTTTCTGTTCAAGTCTCTTGCCTACATAGAAATGGGGTTCTTTCTTATTGAATAATTTGAATTTTCTGTAAATTCTAGTTATCAGATCTTTATCGCATTCATAACATGCAAAAATCTCCTATTCCGAAGGCTGTCTGTTTGCATTGAGTATGGTACCCTTAGCTGTGCAGAAGCTTTTGAGCTTGGTCAAATTCCAGTTATTTATTTCTGGTGTTGCTGCAATTGGCAAGGGTGTCTTCCTCATAAAATATTTTTTCTAGCCAATATTTTCAAGTGTTTTTCTGCCCTCTCTTCTATAATTTTTATTGTTTCATATCTTAAATTTAAATATTTTATCCAGTGAGAATTAAATTTTTTCAGTGATGATAGGTACAAGTCCACTTTCAGTCTTCTGCAAGTGTATAATCACTTCCCCAGCACCATTTGTTAAATAAGGATTCTTTTCACTAGTGAATGTTTTTGTTAGGCTTATCATAGATCAAACAAAGATACGTGGTGGGGTTCATCACTAGGTTCTCTCTTATATTCCATAGAGCCACGTCTCTATTTTTGTTCCAGTACTATACTGTGTTGATCACTGTGGATTTGCAGTATAACCTGAAGACTGGTAACATGATGACTCCAGATCTGTTTTTATGTAAAAAATTTTATTGGCTATTTGCTTTTTTTTCTGATTACATATGAAATGAAGTAATATGTTTTCAAGTTCTTTAAAGTATTATATTGTTGCTTTGTTGGGGGTTGTATTAAGTCTATAGATTGCTTTGGGTAATACGGACATTTTAACAATGTTGATTCTTCCCAACCACAAGTACGGTATGTTCTTCCATTTGATAATCTGCTATTATGTTTTTCAGGGTTTCAAAGTTCTCTATTACAAAGACCTTTCATGTCCTTTGTTAGATGTATTCACAGGTATTTCAACCTCTTTGGCACTTTGGCACTACTGTAAATGGAATAGAGCCTTTGATTTTATCTTCAGCTTGACTATTTTGGGCATATGTGAAGGCTGCTGATTTTTAAGTGTTGATGGCATATCCTGGAAACGCTGCTACATTCCTTGATCACTTCTAAGAGCTTTGCAGTTGAGTCTCTGGAGTTTTTCAGATACAAGATCATGTTGTCCACAAAGAACAATTATTTGGCCTCCTCTGTTCCCATTTGAATATCCTCAATCTCCCTCTCTTGCCTGATTGTGATGGCTAGGACATGCAGCACTATGTTGAATAGCAGTGGTCACAATGGACATCCTTTTCTATCTCCAGGTCTAAGCAGAAATGCTTTCAGTTTTACTACATTTATTATAATATTGGCTGTGGGTTTCCAGTAGATGGCCTCTATGAGTTTAAGAAATGTCCCAACTAAGCCTATTTCCTTAAGTGTCCTTATCAGGAAAGGATGCTGCATATTATCGAAAGTCTTTTCTATATCAACTGCGAGAATCATATGGTCATTGTTTTAGAATTTGTATTTATGAATTTGCATATTTTCAAGAAAACTTGCAACCCAGGATAAAACCAACTTCAACATGGTATCTGACTTTTTTAAGTATGATGCTGTATTTTGTTTCCTGGGATCTTATTGAACACTTTTGCATTGATATTCAAAATGATATCGATCTATAGTTTTCTTTCTTTATTGAGTCCTTTCCTGGTTTTGGAATCAGGGTGATATTTGCTTTGTAGAATATGTTGGGGAGGATTCCTTCCTTGTCTATGGTTTGGAATAGATTATGTAATATAGGTACTAATTCTTCTTTGAAGGTTTGGTAGAATTCTCAAGTGAAACCATCTGGTCCAGGGCTTTGCTTTGGGGGTAGATTTTGTACAGTTGATGAAATTTTAGTACTTGATAAAGATCTATTCAAAATTTCTAATTCTACCCCCACCGGAGGCTCCAATAGCCAAAAAGGCCAGACAACTGCAGAGGAGACACCTGTGCCTTGGTGTCTCCTTCACTTTACACTTAGGACTAAACGTGGAACCTCCATTTCCTATGCCTAGGTCAATTTCATGTGAATTTCCAAGCCTCAATTCCATGAATGGACTGTGTCCATTCATTAATACATTCACTCATTTTGCCCCGGCAGAAGGGACTGTGTTCGTTCATTGATACATTCATTCACCTTGCCCTCAGCGGAAGGGAGTGTGTTCATTTGTTTCCTGGCCAAGGAACCCATACACCTATATATACCCCGAGACTAAAAGCCTAAAGGGGGGGGTGGGGAAAGACCGAGAGAAAAGTGGAGAGAGCTTTTCTCTCCCCACTTGAGTTCTTTCTAACAGGAGCTTTATTATTTTCTGTATTCTTTTCTGTAAATAAATTCTGTCTTACCACTGGAAAAAAAAAAAAAGAAAATGCCATGAAGGCTATGTTAAACAGTTTGATGAAAACATTTCTGATTGTATATGAAACCAGCACATTGTACCCCTTGATTGCACTAATGTATGCAGCTGTAATTTAATAAAAATAAAAATTTCTAATTCTTTCTGGTTGAGTTGAGGAAGGTAGTGTGATTCCAGGTATTGGTCCATTTCCTCTACATTTGCATAGTTCTGAGAACAGAGATTTTTGTAGTAATTGTTAAGGATCTTTTGTATTCCTGTGGTATCTGTTGTTATTTCACCTTTATCATTTCTTATTGACATAACTGATGATCTTATTTTCTGTTTCTGGTTTATCTAGACAAAGGTTTATTAATCCTATTGATCTTTTCAAAAAGAACCAACTTTTTGTTTCATTGATCTTCCAAATGACTCTTTTGTTTTTTTGTTTATGTTTTTTTTTTTTACTATTTTGTTTTCAATGTCATTGACTTCTGCTCTAATTTTGGTTATTTATTTTCTCCTGGGTTTGGGGTTGGAGTGTTCTTCCTTTTCCAGTTGCTTTATATGACTCATTAGGTTGTTGACGTGCTCTTTCTGTTTTCCTGATGAAAGTGTTTAATGATATACATTTGCTTCTTAGGACTGTCTTTGCAGTATCACACAGATTTTGATAGTTTGTGGGTTCATTATCATTTTGTTCAAGATATCTAATGATTTCCATCTTAATCTCACCTTTCCCTCCATCTATCATCTAGCATAAGATTATTTAGTTTCCGTGACTTCATTTGTGTATGAAGATTTCTCTAGATGTTCAGTTCAACTATTATTCAATAATGGTTTGAGGAGATATAAAGAATAATTTCTATTGTTTTGAATTTGTTCAGTTTAGACTTGTATTCTAAGGTATAATCAATTTTGGAGGTGATCCGTTGATGAGAAGAATGCATATTCAGTTTTGTTAGGATGCAGCCCCAATATGACTCTAACTACATAATATATCTTCATGTGTGTATGTGTGTTTGTGTGTGTGTATGTGTGTGAAACAGAGAGAGAGAGACGGAGAGGGACAGGAAGTGGAAAGGGAGAGAGAGAGAGAGAGAAGAGCATATTGAAAGATGAAAAAGAGAGAGAGGTGAGAACATTAGAAAATGAGAGAGAAGAAGCAAGTTCTCAGTGTTATGAGTGGGCCTAGGGGCCATTTCTAAGAGTGTATACTGAAAGCAAATTACATATAAGAGCTCAAATCAAATGATACCTAGCAATGTTCAGAATGTCATATCCCAGCACAGCAACCAAAGAAATACCAGGGTGAGGAGAGTAGATGACATCTGGGGAAAGAGGAGTGGAGACTTTTGTTGAAGTGTTAGCTCCTGTTGAATTTCATTTGACCACAGGAAATTACAGGGGTTCCACTGGCTGTTCTATTTGTACTAAGGAACTGCCAGGTATTTCCATCTTCACATGTCTTAAATGAAAACAACCCTAGTGAAATAGTGGCCCCTTCTGGATTTCAGGTGCCACCTCTCAGCATTTAATTAAGATAATCAATATATCCATCACTTCAAATATTTACATTTTTGTGATGACAAGATTAAAAATTTACTTTCTTAGCAGTGTTGGAAAGTACAGACCTCATCCAATAGCTATATTTGCTATGCTGTGCAATTGGTCTTTTAAAAATTCAAACTTATTACTCCTAAGTGAGACTTCGTACTCTTTGGTTTGTGCCTCTGGTAACCATCATTCTGTTCTATGCTTCTATCACTTTAATAGTTTTAGGTTAGACATGTAAATGTGAATATGTGGTGAACATTTTCAGGCTGAATATTATTCTATTGTGTATATACACACCACATTTTCTTTATTCACACATCCTGTGATTCGCTAGCATCACCACTGCCTTAGGATAGGTCTCCCTCTATGTGGGCCATTCTCTCCCTAGTCTGTTGTGTAGAATGTCGTTGACCACGGAACTTACCTATTCAGAGACACAGAGGCAGTTCTGCACACAGAATGATTGATTGTAAGGGGACTGAGGCTCGCCCAGGCACTCAGTGACAACCCATGTTTATTGGGTGTTTTTATACACACTGATTAGATAAAAGTATAGAAATAGAAAAAGGAACGAATAATATTGAAACAGTAGAAGCTACCATGAAAATTCTTTGTTCAGCACAAAAGCTGCTGGATACACATATAGTTAATCTAAATAAAGCATACTTTTAACACATCTGTAAGGCTGCAAGTCTCACCACAAAAGTGTCTGGCTATCTTGTCAGTTCTCTAAAACTTAAAGCTCAGCCATAAATAAAAAAGAGAAAATGACAGAGCACCTCTTTCCTGCAACCTCTGCAAGTGCCCACCCCCCAGCTTCAACCCTGCAAAGCCCTCTGGTTAACTTCCTCTTTGACCGTCCTAACTGAATGTTCTTGCTAGGACATGTCCACAGAGAAAGAAGTTTTTCCATCTTAGGGCAACATTCCTCGGGGAGCACCTGAGGCCATGTCACTTTGCTTTGGTTGGGGGGTCAGTACTCCTACATCTCCCCCTTTTTAATTATTAGCTTGCACTGCTGTCATAGCCAAAAAGACAGCAGCATTCCTATCACTAATTCGTTTAACTTGTATCAAATTTTTAATTGTCATGAAAAGAATAAAGCCAATCAAAGAAAATAAGAGCAAAGAGCCAGCAGAAGTTCCGAACAAAGTGTGTATCTTATCAATAGGATTCAATTGAGCTATTCCTTCTGAAATTCTTTTCAGGATTTCATCTCCATTAATTTTTTTCTAATTTTTGCTCAAAAGTTGAATATACTTGATGTTGTAACTCAATTATATCAGCAGTCAAATTCTCATGATTTAACAAATGTTTTCTAACCTTACTCCAAGGCAACAAAGTTTCATTGTAAAACACAGGAGTAATACAATAAGAAGTTACATTCCAATCACATTTTAACTTTAATTGTTTCTCTAAACTATATAATTGATCACCTAATAAAATCACTGTTTGTTCTAAATCTGCTAATTCATTATATATTT
>CAUYON010106359.1:0-35155 GCA_963573935.1 Arctocebus calabarensis | reverse complement strand
CCTCCAATTCCTGGGCTCAAGCGAGTCTCCTGCCTCTGCCTCCCAAGTAGCTGGGACTACAGGTGCCCGCCACAACGCCCGGCCATTTTTTGGTTGCAGCCGTCATTGTTGTTTGGCAGGCCCAGGCTGGATTCGAACCCGCCAGCTCAGGTGTACGTGGCTGGTGCCTTAGCCCGTTGAGCCACAGGCGCCGCGCTTGCCAAGCCCTATCTTTGTTCCCATGAGATAATTCACATGGAAATCCTCTGAATACTGTAGAAATTCCCTTCAAAGGAATGGTTTGTTGTAATTGTTATTATTGTTTCATTGCTTTTTTGAATAATTCACTTTTAAATATAGACCTAATATTAGGCAGATAAAAACCTCTTCTTACGGTATCTTTTAAGTGAACAAAATTTGCAAAGAGGAAAAAGTATAAATTTGTGTAAGTAGCATGATCTTTAATATTCAAAAATATATGTAAAGACAAATTCTGGAATGAAATGAGGTAAGATATTACCAATATTTGTCTTTGGAGTAATACAATTATGGGCGACTTTTCAATATGGATTGTGTATGTTCTAGTTTAAATGGTGATAATGCATTACTTTTTTTAATCAGGAAAAACTCCTAGAACTTGTCAATATCTTAAAGTGTATATTTGCTAACATTTTACACATATTTAAATGATTAATTTTAAACAGTCCTGTGCTGTTCATTAGGGGGCAGTATTTGTGTGACTCAATCTCCAGGGGATGGAATGGACCAGCAGAAATTCCTACGTAGACATTGTAATATTAAAAGATTTCTCATTCACTGAAGAAGGTTGTAATGATTGGGGATTCTGTCCGCTATTTATGTAAGTGTTTAAATATCAGGAACTTTTTTGCAAGAAAATATTGGCGCCACCTGCTGGCAGTTGTGTATTAGTGGGATGGCCTTCTATCCAGGTGAAATGAAATGGAACGTTTCTAAGAGTGTGTTTACCGCGTCCTGTCGACCGTGTTCTAATTACCATAATAATGGCTAAGTTTGCTCAGCTTATTGAATTTTTTGCTTTCTTGGCTAGGCCATGCATTATATCATTTCATTCCTCACGATCTCCACAAGTATGAGCCTTTAATGAACTTGTTTTATGTAGGCACAGAGAAGTCACGCTGTTTCCCTAAGGTCACACAGTGCACCACAGAGCCAAGATACAAACCCAGGAAAGGGCAACCTTTCTGCTGGTGCTTCTTGTGAGAAGCAGCTGCAGCACATCTGGCACTATTAATGATGAAAATATTTATAGAGGAAGAGTGGAAACAAACCATGATTGCAATGAAATTCAGTCAGCTGAAAGTCAGCGGACCCGGGATTTAATTACCCCTCACTACTGTCCTGGCTTCCTGGAGACCCTAAGAGCGAACATCTCCTTTTTCTCTACATCAGAAGGCTTTCATGAAGATCAAATGAGACAAGGAATGTGAAAGCCCTTTGTAATTTGCTTCCTGTTTTCCCAGACGTTATCTCCAAATTAAATCTGATCAGTAGAAATGTTAAAACCTGAACTTTATTACCTTTATTTCCTCCTGCAGACATGTCATCTTTGCATTGTGACTTAAAGGCTTGCCTTTGGTTTTGCAGAAGATCAATATACAAATGTTCACTTAAATGTGCTTTTTGCATTTTAATTAAAGTACAAAGATATGTTTCACTGAGTTGCCAAATGTTCATTTTTTTCCCCCCCGAAGACTAATTAGATAAACGACTCCAATTCTAGGGAAACATTGTTTCCACAGGAGAATATGTTTCCTTTCTGCTGTCAGAAAATAAGAGCATTAAAGCACTCTCTGGCTTTGGCTGCCAGGAAATTTAATTGTGTGTCCAGCAGAGCCCATGTCCACAGCTGGGAGAGTCCACGCCCTCTAGTCTCAATGATCCTTTCTTTGGAGGCTCTACTCACCCTTCTTTGCAAGTGTAAGTGACAGTGTGCCCAAAAGTGAAGTTACTACCGGTGATGACAGCATCTTTGATGGCAGGCGGCTCTCCACAGGTGACCAGGTGACAGGTAGGTGGCGCTCTATCCCAGCTGCCGGAAGCCATGCATTCAATGATGGACGGGCCCTGTAGGCTGCAGGAAGAGACATCACCCCTTGTATGGGCTATTTGTTTACTGCCTTCGAGAGGAAATAGGAAGGACTTAGAAGAAAATAGGGGACACTTGAACAAAAAAGGGAAACGTTTCTCCACAATTAGTTCTTTTTTTTTTTTTTTGGAGACAGAGCCTCAAGCTGTCACCCTGGATAGAGTTCTGTGGTATCACAGCTCACAGCAACCTCCAATTCCTGGGCTCAAGCGAGTCTCCTGCCTCCGCCTCCCAAGTAGCTGGGACTACAGGCGCCTGCCACAACACCCGGCCATTTTTTGGTTGCAGCTGTTATTGTTGTTTGGCGGGTCCAGGCTGGATTCGAACCCACCAGCTCAGGTGTACGTGGCTGGCGCCTTAGCCCGTTGAGCCACAGGTGCCAAGCCCGCAATTAGTTCTTTAGATAAGAAGAAGGGGAATCTAAACAGGCTATATACCATTTAAAACAATGAATGGGTAAAAACAATGTCATAGCAACAATCACTCGGTATAAAACCAAACAAGTGAAAGTGCTCACTGGTGTGGTGTCGGGCACTGCAGACCGTGGGTAGCAGATTACTTGGATGAGAGGGGTTAATAGGCTGGTTAGGGTCCAGCAGAAAGGAAGACGCCTGGGTAGCCTGGAAAACAGGGTACCTGAAATCAAAGAGCCTGGGCATTTGAACCGTGCTGCTCCTGACTCTGACCTTGGTCTTCCTCTGACTACACAAACCTCGTATCCCTACATCACTGCTTATCTGCCTTTCTTGTCCACCTGATTCTGACTGTCTGTACTACCCATTCTACTTCCTGTTCACTCCCGCACTCCAATTCTGATTCTGTTGACCAAGTTCCTGATCACAGCCTTTCTCCACTATCCCTTGTGTCTGAATGCACACACGCCCCATGACTCAAATTAACATCTTATGGTAGGATCCTAGGCCTTCCCTGGACACACTTTTTTTTACAATATTCCATACTCTGGAGGATAAGCTTGGTAAGATGTTTATAAAAAAAAATCCATCATGGCTCGGCACCTGTGGCTCAACGGGCTAAGGTGCCAGCCACGTACACCTGAGCTGGCGGGTTCGAATCCAGCCCGGGCCCGCCAAACAACATTGTCAGCTGCAACCAAAAAAAAAATGGCTGGGCGTTGTGGTGAGCGCCTATAGTCCCAGCTACTTGAGAGGCAGAGGCAGGAGACTCGCTTGAGCCCAGGAATTGGAGGTTGCCATGAGCTGTGATGCCACAGCACTCTATCCAGGGTGACAGCTTGAGGCTCTGTCTCAGGAAAAAAAAATCCATCACAAAAGAATTTTATAAGGTATTGTGTTATGCTTCAAAAACAATTTTCGCTTCTGTGTTTAAAGGCTGGATGCTTACAGTAGTTGAACTAGGACTCCCAGAGTAGCAGTTTGATTGAACATTTTTCTGGGTGTCTGCTATCAGCTAGGTGGAAACATACAAAGTGAGAATATCCTTACATTTAGAAATTTCTTTTTAGAGTCAGCCAGCCCCATGCAAATAAAACTTGCTGAGTAAATACCGAGTAAGAAGGTATGGTAGGAAGTGTGGCTGGTGTCTACAGACTTTACCTGAATCCACTCTCACACGAATATGAAGCAGTAGAAAGGAAGGTGAGCCCGCTCAAAATGTAATTTCCATTATTTATGTTTTCTGGGTTAGGACACTTCACCAGTTCACACGCGGGAGGAAAATGACTCCAAGAACCGTCAGCAAGACAGGAGGATTCTTTATCACCAGCCAGGGTGTATCCTTTATTACATCTGAAAAAGATAGAAAACTCCAGAATTTGCTTTATTTTGCATAATTTCCTCTGTGCCAAAAAACCTCTAAAAGTATTGAGAATTTGTACATATTTTTAGAAGTTCTCTTTTTCCCCTCCACTGAAATAATGCTTTAAAAATTTGTTTTTCAAGGTCAAATACTGTACATCTTCCTCACAGAAAGACAGAGTCCAGAGCTTGGCTTGCCTCCAGTTGGTGTCACGGGTTAGTAACTGCAAACAGAAAAGCCTTGGCTTGAGAGTGGTGTGGTCTAGTCTAAGACTGAGACGTCAAGAATCTCATTTGTCAGCTAGGAGAGTATTTCTCCACGGGTCCCTTCTCGGGTGCCTCAAGGGGGCGCTGGTGGCAATAATAGATTAATGCTCAAGTGATTTAAGGATTATGATATGACAGCTGCTAATTATTTAAGGATTAAGATATGATTGCTGTTAGATTATCAGATTATGACTACTTCACACTACACATCATTCAATTAATTCCTCATTAAGTCAAAAAAATTCTAGGGATTATTTCCCCATCCTTTTTCTTCCAGTATTATGTTTCCGCCAGCATGTCATTAACAACTTCAACATAGGTTGGTTGGTTGGTTTGTTTTTGAGACAGAGTCTCAGTTCGTCTCCCTTGGTAAAGTGCTGTGGTATCATAGCTCACAGCAACCTCAAACTCTTGGGCTCAAGTAATTCTCTTGCCTCAGCTTCCTGAGTAACTGGGGCTACAGACGGCTGCCACAATGCCCGGTTATATTTAGAGATGGGGGGTCTTGCTCTTGCTCAGGCTGACCTCAAACTTGTGAGCTCAGCCTCCCAGAGGGACACTTACCTATACAGTACTTTACTGCCATAGGTGAATGCTGACCCCTCAATGCCACCGTTTTCTGGGATAGCTGGTACACCACAGGAAATAGCTTAAAGGAGGAAAAACAAAGTCATGGCTTTTCTGAGATTATGGGCGCAAATGTCTCTGAAAGCTCAAGGGGCAGCTCTTGATTTTTTTTTTTTAATCATGTTTAAATGGAAGCCTAAGCGTTGCTTTTCCAATACAGACAATGTTGGTACAACATAACACAGATGTGTCTGTACCTTATTGGTCTAAGATTTCCAGACACAATAAGCATGGGACATTTCCTAAACATACCTTCACAGTATGGAATTAGATGATTCCACTCTCCAGACTCCGAACAGGTAATTTTAGTTACTCCCAGCAACTGGTATCCTTCCTCACACGAGAATGTGACCTCGGCACCCACTGTATACATCTCACCCAAAGCATGGCCATTTTCTGGATTTCCTGGAGCCTTACATTTTACAGGTTCTAGAAACAAAAAAAACCAGTTTGGGTGGAATAATAAGCGGCTTTCACACAACTGTGTGAAATTTCACCGCAGAGAATTCCACTACAGTCAAGGCACCCATTAAAATCCTGCCAAAAGCTTTTGAAGGGAGATGGATAAAGGTCAGAGACCTGCTGAACCTTAGAATAGAACATGTGATAGGCATTAAAAGCAAGATTTTGAAATGGCAATGACTAACAAAAATATGCGAAATTTATCTGGCCTAAAAGGTACTTGTTCGTTGGGGAAATACTGGCGATGCCAGAGCGTGGCTTAGAAGGGCTTCCGCCCCGCTCACCTACCCCCAGCCTCACACTGTTTTTAAAAGATCAATTGTCTCGGTCTCAAGCTGCTGTAAAAGGCTGTACAGAGCAGATGGGGGGGAGTTCCCAGCTTCCAAAAAGACTGTGGGGCAGAAGCCCCTCCTGTGTACAAATTTGGGGTCAGTCACCACTGCTGGGAAGGAAAACTTGTAAAGCAAGTTTTGTGGCCAATGTTGAGCAAGAAGAGTGACTGTATTACTTGATCTTTAAATGGGGAGCATGGATGGATGGATGGATAGATAGATAGATAGATAGATAGATAGATAGATAGATAGATTGATTCAATCTTTCTAAACGTCACTTGGTCTATAAGTCAAGGAGTCTAAAAGAACCCTTCTCAGGGCTCAGTGCCTGTGGCTCAATGGGCTAAGGCACCAGCCATGTACACCTGAGCTGGCAGGTTCGAATCCAGCCTGGGCCCACCAAATAATGACAGCTGCAACCAAAAAATGGCCAGGCGTTGTGGCGAGTACCTGCAGTCCCAGCTACTTGGGAGGCGGAGGCAGGAGACTCGCTTGAGCCCAGGAATTGGAGGTTGCTGTGAGCTGTGATGCCACAGCACTCTATCCAGGGTGACAGCTTGAGGCTCTGTCTCCAAAATAAATAAATAAATAAATAAAAATAAATGAACTCTTCTCAAAAAGTAAATGCAATTGTAAGACTTGATTTTGAGAAAAATAGCCAGAGGTAAGCTTTGTCCAAAGGTGCACATTAAATTTTTTTTTTTTCAGAGTAGATACTACCTAACGTTAATATATAGAGAAAAGTTAATTATGGGAAAACTATAAAGCGCATTATAAAACAGGAATTAGAATCATGTTTCCATGTGATCCAGCGATCCTACTATGGGTATTTATCCAAAGGGAAGAAAATCAGTGCGTCCATAGATATTCCTGTTTGCTGCTGTACCATTAACCATAGTCAAGAAAGACATGAAATCAACCTCACTGTCCATCAACGGATGAATGGATAAAGAGAAGATGGTAAATATCCACAATGAAATACTATTTAGCCGTACAAAGAAACAAAATCCTGCCACTTGCAAAAACACAGACAGAACTGAAGGACATTATGCCAACTGGAATCAGCCAGGCACAGAAGACGAATATCTCATGTTCTCACTCAGATGGGGGGGCTAAAAAGTCTCGTGGAGACGGAGAGTAGAGTGGCAGTTCCCAGAGGCCGGGAAGGGGGAGGGATGGAAAGAGGTTAGTTACCGAGTATAAACACACATAGTTGGAAGAACATACAGTTACAGAAGAAATAAGTTCTAGTATTGGAAAGCACAGCACGGTCACTAAAAATAATGTATTGTATATTTCAAAGTACCTGGCAGAGAAGATTTTAAATGCTTCCACACAAAGAAATGATACATGTTTGAGGTAACAGATATCCTGATTACTCCGATTTAATCATTCCACATTGTATACGTGTGTCAAAATAGCACATGTACTCAATACTTGTAATTTTATGTATCAATAATAAATCATGTTCTCAGACTATTTCATGACATAAAAATATACACGGCATAATATTTCACCACATAACTAAAAGACTGTGTATATAGTGTTTACAGGTATATCTATATGTATACACATATTTATAATTTCATAAATAGCACACAGAAAAATATTCTAAGCATTCAAGTTATACCTTTTATAATAGCAGATGTTTCTGGACAGTGGGATTACAGATGATTTCAGCTTTTTCTTCTGCTATAACATTTTGCATATTTCCCTAAGGAATTTGAGAATCTTTGAAGACATTCTTTAAATTGAATTTTATTTGACTGTGTCCACAGACAGATTGAAATTGTGCTGAGACCATCATCAACGCTTACCATTCCCACCTGTGTGTCTCTGCTAAGGTAGATTTGTTACTACATCACTTATCTTATATTTCACCAATCAGTTATGACGTTTGCATGCAGTTTGAACTCAAATTTGGAATATCTATTGTGGCCAGACCCTAGGGGGAGCTGCCCAGCTCACTATTTGAAGTGTTTGCCTTTCTTTCCGCCCTGTTTTAATCTCGGCACCTTTTCTCTGGGTGGCTTTGCATTTTAAAAAACTGTAATGAAAATTACATCATCGCCTATTTCATCCAAGAAGTCCTCTGACATTTTCTTCTGATTCCTGTATTATCTCATTTTAAGCGCCACGTTCTGAATTCAGTTTGATTCTTCCTTCTCTTTGAGCAGAAATGATTTTGCAACATTTGTTAACCTTGTTTAATTTCACGAGAGAAGAAGTATTTCCAAATCAGATATTTTGCTAAGTGAGGCTAGTGACTTGTTCTTGAATAGTATACAATTATCTCAGTTGAAGAATAGGAGGATGTATGAATAATCATTCGATATTTTCTGTTTAATTTAGAGGTTTCTCACTCTGATTTCCATTGTCTGACTCACTGACCCTATACTTTTTTTTGTTACTGTTGTTTTTATTCTCCTTGTCAGTTTCCCTTTGAGTGGGTGTGTTCCAGGTGGGAAACATGTCTCTCCATCATATATAACTCCTGGGACTCTCAAATTTCAGCACTTAGCTTTGGGGACCAACAGCCAGATGATTTGGTTCACTATTTTATTTATTTTTTATTTTCCCTTTTTTTTAAATTATTAAATCATAGCTGTGTACATTAGTGCAATCAAGGGGTACAATGTGCTGGTTTCATATACAATCTGAAATATTTTCATCAAACTGTTTAACATAGCCTTCATGGCATCTTCCTAGTAATGTGAAGGTCAACACAACTGGATATTACAATATTTGCATTTGTAGAGTCCCTCTTGTCATTGTGTCCTGCACCCAAGAGGTGTGCCATATTTTTTCAATGATATGACATGATTTAACTGAGGCAGAGAAAAGATACTGGTATGTGATAAAGCTTCTTCTTTGCTCTAAGGCAGAGGGGTCACTGATGATATTTCTAAATCCATTCTATTATTCTCATATTTCTAAATCCATTCTATTATTCTCATAGGTCTCAGTTTTGTTTTTCAGAAATTAGGAACATGGGAGAGGCACAGTGTTACTTTAAAGCACCTTTAGTTGTCGATTACAAAATTTTATGAGGTTTTTTAACTTATCCACCTGGCTATGTGCCCTTTGAAGTTGAAACCATTGGGCTATGTGCCCTTCGAAGTTAAAACTATTTTAAAATAACACACTTAAAATATACCCTTGAATGAAGAAATTGAAACAGGAATTTCCAGGTGTACCTGGAGTAGTTACCTGCACAGTTTTTCCCATCCCCCGTGTATGGTGGGACACAGGAGCATATGTAGGATCCAATTGTATTCAGGCAAGAAGCATGCTCACTGCAATCTGATCCGACTGCACACTCGTCGACATCTAAAGTGAAAACAGCCCCCAGATATTAAAGAATGTTCAGTTTCCGAATGTACCTAACACCTGCTTGTGCTTTTAAATTACCATATATTACAATGCATGACACGTATGTTTTACAAAATTTAAATATCATAGTCATAATCACATGGCACATACACAACAAAAGCTATTATTTCCCTACTTTTTTAGGAAGCTGAGTAAGAGAAGAACAGAAGCAGACAAAACAGTCTTTATATTGAGACTACTAAAAATCTAAAACATTGCTGGCACCTCTCTGTAGAACTGCTTTGTCACTGCGGCTTGGACAGAGCTCAGTGAGGGGAGATGAATTAACCAAAGAATGTTGCAAGAGCCTCAGGAATTTGGGATGTGTGTCTGCTATAGAGACAGAATAAACCCACAGAGTAACTGCCAATGTTTAGCTCACCAAGGCACGCTGGTGAGATGCCATTCCAGCTCCCGTTATCTGTACAGAACATCCTGGAATCGCCCAACAAATAGTAGCCATTATTGCACTGGTAGGTCACGGTGCTGCCAGCATGGAAGTCCTCAGCTGAATAAAAGCCATTCTCCAAAGCAGGTGGCACCCCACAGCTAATGCCTGTCATATGGCCAGGAGCAAAATACTACGTTAGGAGCAAAATACTCTAAGGGCATTTGATTTATGTTAAAAGAATAGCTCAGTTAAAAATGAATTTTTTATTGAACACAAACAGTGGGTTGAAAGTGCTCAGCTGGTGGCAGTAGCCTGAACCCTCAGTATCTAGCGCATTGCCTGGCTTAGGCCATTTGTTTATTCAGAAACATGTATGGAAGGCCTACTACCTGTGTAGACACTGTCCAAGGTGCTGGAATTACGGACATGAACCGAACAGGCAAAGTCTCTGCCTTGTGGAGCTAATTACCGAGCGCGGTAGATGGACAAAAACACAGTGAATGTATGTCAGGTTGCAACAGGTGCTATTCCCAATCTAAAGTGACAGTCTTGCTTCTACACAGCCACTTCACTTTGTATCACTTTGTTTTTTTATTTTTTATTTATTTATTTTTTGAGACAGAGCCTCAAGCTGTCACCCTGGGTAGAGTGCCGTGGCATCACAGATCACAGTAACCTCCAATTCCTGGGCTCAAGCGAGTCTCCTGCCTCTGCCTCCCAAGTAGCTGGGGCCCTAGGCGCCCGCCACAACACCTGGTCATTTTTTGGTTGCAGCCATCATTGTTGTTTGGTGGCCTGGGTTGGATTCGAACCCGCCAGCTCAGGTGTACGTGGCTGGCGCTTTAGCCCATTGAGCCACAGGCACCAAGCCCACTTTGTATCACTTTGTGTTTCCCCATCCTTTTTATTTTTCTTTATAGCATGTACAGCTAGCCCTTACCTTTATTATTTACTATAATTATGTTCTATGTACTTGTTTATTTTTTATGCATCTCCTACTAGATTATAAATCCACAAAATAGGGATGTTTTCTCCCAAGCTGATGCATCACCAGAACCTACATCAGTGCCTAGCACACAGCAGGTACTTTGAAAATTATTGAATAAATGAATGGATAGATGCATTCAACTCAAGAAGTCATTTCCCATTTTCCTACCCAGCAATGCCCCATCTGCCTCTGGGCCTTTATCTACAGAGTCTGTTTTTTTAAATCACATTAGCCCTTTGCAGCACCTTGGACGCATGTGCGAGTGGTCTCTGTGGATCAGCATCTCCCACCTCCCTCATGATGCCCAGCACAGTGCATTATGCAAAGGAAGGATTCAATGAACATTGGCTGTGTTGGCGACTGTGATGTATTTAGCTTTTGTGTAGCATTCTTGAAAAGTGTTCTTAAGGATTTCAATATTTTTCAAGAAGCACTGAAATGACTTAAGCAAAGGCAGCTCACGTTCACACTGAGGGAGTGGCTGGGTCCACTGTCCTTGATTCAGACAGGACTGCACCGGGTTCCCAACTATCTGGAAGCCCGGATCACAGAACAGACTGACTTTGGAGCCTGGCTTCAGATCTGCTGATGCAGTTCTCAGATGAGGCACTGATCCTTCCAAGGGCGGGCAATCTGAAGGCAAAGAACACAGGTGTCAGCAGCACGGTGGCAGCGTCACCAAGTCAACAGTTTCAAACTGTTCTTTGTCCCAGCACTTAAGAGCTGTTCTATTGATATTAACACAAGCTAACATGTAGCCAGATCCCTGCCAAGCAAAATTATTAGAAAAAATTCTCTTAGTCAACAAACAACTCTCCCCTTTTCAACAGAAGCCTGTGGAATATATTTTTGTAAAGAGTATTTGAGGAATATGAATAAATATTCTTATAAGCTACCAAGAGCCACAAATTCCAGGACATTTTAAGAAACTTATTTAAATAAGTTTAATTTTATGATTATTTAGAGTTTGACTATTCAGGGTGTAGACTGAAATACCCATTGCTTTTCTTACTGTGGCTGCCTGTTTCTAGGGGGCTTCAAGGAAGTATAAAACCAAAAGAACACCTCAAACAGGACCATAGGACCTTGTGGGCATTTAAAAAGTCGTATTCCTCATCTTGCCTATCTTCCTAATCTTATTTTATATTTGTCCGAATTTCCCCCATGATAACACTCTGTTATACAGAATATACTTTGAGCATTAAATAATAACACACCCTTTAGATGAGTGTAGGGAAAATCAGAACCACTAGTTAAAGATACATTGACAGCCACACATGATTTGACCAACTCAGAATTTTAAATTGTCATGTTTTACTAGAAAGACCCAGGGTAGGAAAATGATAGTGAAGTCTAAGGTAGAAGGAAATTCTCACCAGAACAGAATATGCTCTTGGAATCAATCTTCACTTTTCCCACAATTCCTGACAAGAAATCAGGCCAGGCCAACACATTTCCTCTACTGAGTTCCTCTGGGCAGGAGGTGGCCAGTGATTTCACCTGAAAGTTTAAAAGCAAGTGTTTAGGTAAGCCTGACTTGTTCCGTGAAGTGGACTTATTATATCTCCATTTAGTCTTACTGAAAACATGGACAGATTTTTTTGGAGGTGGGGTGGGTGGAAGCAGCTTTTACCCAATGTGACTCTGGGGGCAACAGGCAAATACTCTCCCATCTCCTTCTCTCCCATCCTTTTCCTTCCCTTTCTGAAATATTTCTCCTATTAGACCCATTGTCAGCTGCAAGTTTGAAATCCTACGCATAGAATTGTTTTGTCCAAAGCTTTGCGGTTTGTTAAGGGGATGTGGAGGTTCCCTTTTCCATTCTCAGTCTCTGACCTCCAACAGAGTGGAGGAAACTGGGGCTTAGAAAAGGTTGGCTATTGTTTATTTTTATCTATTAAATCATACCTGTGCACATTAATGCAATCATGGGGTTCAGTGTGCATAATCATAAGAATGAAAATTTATCAAGTCTTACCACGGACAAACAGTACCCATTACATATATGTAGTGTTTTGTTCAATCCTGTCAAAACTCTGCTACGCACTCATTTATCATTTATAGACAAGAAAATTGAAACTTAGAGAGATGGAGTGACATATTAAAAATGATCACAGCCAATTTGTGGTACAACTGGGATTTGAACTCCAGCTGTTTGACTCTGGGTTGGCGTAACCACTAGCTCATCTGTTGCTCTCTGTGGATAATTTTCTGCCAGTTCTAAGTTTCTTTATGATTCTTCTCAGCTCTCAAATTTTAAGAATTTCAAGATTTTACAAAATAATGATTTTCAATAAAATTTAAGAAGATCACCAAGAAACTAAAAAGGGTGTTCATTGAAAATTACTGTAGATAACGTCTGCCTAACTTGGTCTATGGTCATAGCATCAAATGACATTGGCGATAGATTCTGATAAGCAAGAGCTCATAGTATGATATGTCATCATGAGGCTGTTCACATTTGTACTAGGTTTGTACCTTTGCATCTCATTACTGTCATACACTGAAAATGGAATTGACCTGCTGTGGAGACAGGACATAGTCCCAGAGGTTGAGCTGGCTTATGGAGCCCACAAAAGACTCAGCTGGGTTGAATCCCTCTCCTTTTTTGTCTTGCTCTTGCCCCAGAACTAGTGCACCACCACCTAAGGGAAGACAAAGAGAGAAGACAGGAGGAAAATTGGCCTGATGACATGTCATTCCTAAAATGTTAACTTGATGAAAGCATGGCCAATAGAAATAAATAAAGGAAAATTACTGAAAAGCTAAATTCTGTCAACCTACCACATGTTTTATCAATAAGGACAAATTTAGTATTTTATATAGCAACTTAAAGATAGATAGGCTTTTCCAGTGAGAATGGCCCACATCACAAAATCCCAAATCTGCAGATGCTGGTGTGAATGTGGAGAGATGGGAACACTTCTACACTGCCCATGGAATTGTAAACTAATACGACATTTATGGAAAGAAGTATGTAGAATTCTTAAAGAACTAAAAGTTGACCTTTCATTTAATCCTGCAATTACATTACTAGGTATCTACCCAAAAGAACAAAAATCACATTACCACAAGGATATTTGCACCAGAATGTTTATTGCGGTTCAGTTCACACTTGCCATGTCATGGAAGCAACCAAACGCTTGTCAATCCATGAATGGATTAACAAACTGTGGCATGTGTATATCAGGGATACTATTCAGCTATAGAAAAGATGGAGACTTTACATCTCTTATGTTTACCTGGATGGAGTTGAAACACATGCTTCTTAGTAAAGTATATCAAGATTGGAAAAAAAGATATCCAATGTGCTCAATACTAATATGAAATCAATATATAAAGAACTACATGCCCACATGAATGATAAAACACAAATAGAGTGTAGCAAGGGGAGGGGTGAAGAGGGAGAAGGAAGGAGGGAGGAGGGAGGGCAATTGGTGGGATCTAACATGCACAACATGCCTACTATTCACAAATGCCCCCTGGGTGAAGGGCTCAATTAAACCTTGAACTTTACCTTAGAAGCAAAAACAATGTAACCTAAAAATTTGTACCCTCATATAAATTTGAAATTAAAAAAAGATAGATAGGATTTAGAATATTATATTGTATTTATGAATATATCACTATGAAACGCATACACATGTATATAATACATACAATATTTTATTTTGACAGTAATAGGTAAGTCCATGGAAGCGACCACTCTTTGTTGTTTTTAATCTCTTAGGCTACAATGCTACAATCTGCAGCACCAAATTTAGGGAATCTTCTAAAGTGGTCTCCTAATTGCTACATTCAGTGGAGACTTGGGCATTCAACTCTGTATCATCTTTTTCAACTGAGAGTCTCGTTATATGAAACTGTCCTTCCTGAGTGTCCTTCCTTTCTGTGGTGCCCAAATCTCCCATCGACCCTTCTCTGCTCTGCTCCGTGACCCAAAGGTTGTGCTTTTGTGAGATGGACCCCTGGCTTCTTTGGCTCTGCTTGTGTGTGGCCAGTGGAAGGACCAGAGTGAGATAGGAAAATGGGATGAGAGAAAAGGTTGGCCTCGTGGATCCCATCCTTTCAGGCAACCAACCAACTGCCAGTGGCTGTTTCCTTCCCAACTGGTGACATTGGTCCTTTTGGGTGATTTTTCTCCATCTTTGTGGGTTTGTCATAATTCTGGTAAGGACTTCTACCTCTTGGTCACTTCAGGCTCACCTTCTGCAACTTTCCATTGCTCCTAGGCATGTGTGTTTTACTATCATCTTTTGGTCCTCTTAACCATGCCTACACTTTTGAAAACAGTCTTCATTCGACTCACCTTAGTTACCTCCTTTTATCTGCCACTTGTTTCCTGCCAAGAGCCTGACCTGGTAACACTTGGTTTTTATCATAGCATCCTCTACTGGTTTTCTTGGAACCTATTGGCTCATTCTTAGCCTCCTTTCTCTGCTTGCTTCTGGGAAGCTGGTCCCAGGGTTTCACCCTGTGACTTTCTCTCTCGTTCCTCCGCCTCCTCCTCCTATTTCATCTCACTTACCTGTCAATCAATGTCTGTAGCTCTCTCTTTCCTGATTGCTCAACCTACATGTTTTTTTAAATAAAATCAATTAAAAAATTAACACATACACAGAGGAAGATTAAAAATAAAAAATAAAGAATTCCTTTTACCCAGCCATAAGCATTTAATAGTTTTGTGTATTTCATGCCAAGTTTATATTTTTATTAAGTCCTTAGTACATGTATATGGGTATCTGAGGTATTTAGAAACTCATAAGCTCATACTACATAGGACATTTGAATTTTGCTTTTCTCCATGAACATATCATTTTATGAGTTTTGTTAGCAATGTTATGTTTTCATATGAGGTCAGTGAAGTTGGGGAACTCATCCTAGAGAAAGTGCTACATACCTCATTGCTGAATGTCACTATAGTGACCTTCTAAGTGCTCCCCTTGGGAAGGTATACCAGTGCTAGTCCACCTTTCAAAGCAGTTTTTCTAGGATGAGTTTGTGAACTTAATTTTTAGACCTGATATGAATGCTCAACAATCTATAATTAATTAATAGTTGCTTCCAAGTTTGGTAGCAATAAAATAATATTGAGATAATCATAGTGATACACAAAGGTTTGCTCAGATTATTGATTATTTTCTTTAGATTGATTATTGGCAGTTTAATTGACAGTTGGGTGCAAAAAGTATACCTAAGACTTTTGATGCAAGTTTCTAAATTGCTTCTCAGAAAGGTTTTATCAAATTTCATATGTCTATACAAATGTCCACCATGTTGAATCTTTGCCAATTGTATTCTATCACTAAAAACAACTTTGCCAATTTGATATAAAGAAGTACAGACCTATATTTTAATAGGTCATATATGTGTGTGTGTGTATATATATATATATATAATGTTTGTAATTCAATAGAAACCACAAACCCAATTATGTCTAAAACAAAATACAAGCTCTTTTTCCCTTTCTACCACCAAATTTTATTAGAGTTCCTATCTTAGTAAGAGACTCTTAAATAATGCTGGTCACTCAAACTGAAGCCAGTTAGTCACTGCTATGGAATGAATTGTATCAGTGTCAAATTCACACTTTGAAGCCCTAACCTCTGCTGTGATGGTTTGGAGATGGGGCCTAGTTAGGTTGAGACGAGGTCAGGAAGGTGGGGCCCTCATGATGGAATTAGTGCCCTTATAAAGAGACAGCTGGCAGCTTGCAGCCTCTCTCCTGCCATGTAAGAAGACAGCTGTCTGCAATCTAGGATGAGAAACCTCACCAGAAGCCAACCATACTGGTACCCCAATCTCTTAGTATCCAGAACTAAAAAAAATTTGATTTCTGTTATTTAAGCCACCCAGTCTATGATATATATATTATATTTTATGGCAAGCCAACCATCCTAAGGTAGCCACTAAGGCTGTCAATTGGAGCTCTGCCATATTTATGGACTCTAATTCTTCCCACCAACCATCTCCCTCATCAGAGAAGTGAGGTGAAGACTTTTCTGGATTTGTATTCCTATTCCTTCAATCTACTTTTCACTCTTCCCTCGAGGTTTATTGTTTTTCTAAAGATATAGATACTCCTTTTTAAAACCATAAATAAAATATTCATTATGAAAATATAAAAAATAAAGAAGAAAATTAAAATTACCTTTAATCACATTACCCAAAGAAGTAGTTGAACAACACAACACACTACATTAAACCCCAAAAGAAACCACTACCCTACTCCACCAGATAATGGCAGTTTCTGTTGAAATACCTTTAATGACAATTTATTGAGGAGAAAGTGTGTATTCCTTGAGGGGACATAAATAAGTTCATTACAGCCCATCGCAATATTATATTTCAGCTTCTTTCTCTATAATATAATCCTTTATTTCTCTGCCACATATCCTGTGTCACAGCTATGCCAATCATTCCTCACCACACTAAACTCACTTATGGCTCTCTGCCTCTGCACATGGAGCTCCCTCTGCCTGAGATGCCCTTCCCCATTCTTCTGACCAGATCTTTTTGAAGGTACTAATGACGTGCTGTCTACCTTACCAGGCATAGGGCTTAGAGAGAGCTAAAAGTTTATCTGCCCTTTAGAGACTATAATGCTAAGGGGAAATACGCATGAGATCTGACAATTGAGTTCTCGAACTTGACACATTGGCAGCATTGTACAAACAACTCAGTAAGGTTTCATAACCCTGGTATATCGGTGTGTGACAGCTGTGTCTGTGTTGTGGCGATGTCTCACTGAGTGGTGTTCATAGTATTTTTGCGTGTTTTTGTGTGCATTATGACAACTATGATGGTCATTCCAGAAAAAAAGAAGGTTAGAGCAGGCGCTGGTGTCAGTGCATAGCTTCCCAAGGGGAGTACTTTGAAGGTGACCATAGTGATACTTGGCAATGAGAATGTAGCGCTTTTTCTAGGATGAGTTCATAAACTTAACTGTCAGACCTTATACATAAATACTTTTTGATACAGGATGGTTAATGCAGCCATTGAGGTGTGCAGGGTGATAGAAGAGCCAAAGGAGAAATCTCCAGTGGGGAAGGGCTGGGATCAAGGAAGGCATTCAGACAAGGATCTTGATGAGTAAGAGTTAATCTCATGGAGAAGGAAGATATGAAGAGTTTCTAGGCAAAGGAGTGAGCAAAGTGCAAGTAAGAATTAAATTCTAAAGATGTCCTTCTATACCCCAGTGAGTGTGGGTCCCCTTCAACACTCCGTGTGCTTTATTTTCTAATGGTCCCATACCTGCTCCGTCTGTGACATGTGTTAATAGACAAGTCTAAGTAGAAAACATTAAGAGCCCAGGAAAAGGGTACAACCCTAAGTTTCAGGAGTTAGACTCCAGCAATGCATTTTGAGGGGGCCTTTTAATTTTTCTGGGCCTCTCTGTTTCCTCACTTCAGAAATGATTAATAACTGCCATCTATTAGGCTCATGTGTTCATTGTGACAAAAACATTCAGTGAATGTACGTCCAAGTGTTATTTGTTTTAAAAGGTCAATTAGGCATAAATGAAATTAAAAGAAAGTTTTGGTCTTTGTAGTGGCTTCCTGTTCAAGTATATTTTTCAAAGAAGCAAAGGATGATAGAATAAGGCATTTTACACTAATTAATAGTTATGTGTCAAAATCATCTAGTTAGATATTGCCCTAATATTAATCTCCCGATACTCCCATTTTACAATAGTCCAATGTTTCTAGTTTGTTTCTCTTTCCCTTTCCAGATTCATCTCCATAGTCCATTTCTTTTCAAGTCATCCTTGCTACCTAAATTTACTAAGCCACCCAAAGTTCCTCCTGTCCCCTCTCCTCCAACAACACGCACATGTCCCTCATGCTCCAGTTAGAGCTACCCTTTGAGGCTGTCATTTCTGTAACCTCAACACTAACAGGTCACCTAAAGGCCAAAGTGAAATTTGGCAAATGCTCCGTGTGTGGATAAACCTCCAAGGATCTGTCTGTATGTTTCATCCAACTCTTCAATTATTCTGGGGTTGGTTAAAGAAGAAGAACTGGTTCTCTACTGTTTTTCATTTGCCCTGAGTTTTCTTCCCAGGAGAAGCATAAGGGATGGGATGCTTCTTACTGTTCTGCTCTTAACTCTCGGTGATGCCCCTTCACTAGGGTATCCTTTGTGCTCTGGTTAGAGACATCTTTGCTGTTTAGGGATTTTTCCCATGTGCCCTGTTACTTCTTTCTACCTGACCTGCCCTTCTTGCCACCTACCCCAGCCATGCTAAAACCTGCCGGTGATTTCCTATTGACTTTAGGGTCAAAACTTCAATCCTTAACCTGCCCTGCAAGGCTTCCCATGATTTGGTCATAATTTCTCTCTCTAGCTGTGTGCCCTGTATTCCCTCACTCCCCGGGCCTGCCTGCATTCCAGATGCATCAGTCTTCTCTCAGCTCTTTCAAGAAGGTCCAGCCCCCATCATCAGCTAGTTCCCCATCATTTCTGGGAACTCAGCAAGGATATGTCTCCAAGTCCTCATTAATTCTTTATTCTACATCAGCTCCTTGGTTAGAGGCATTCATAATGCTTACCTCAGTTTGAAATTACATAATATTTAGTGTGATTATGGGGTTAGTATCTCCCTTCCCCACCACTCAGAAAGCTTCTGGAGTGCAGGGACCACATGATTTTTTGCTGGTCATTGGGTTTCCAGTGCCTCATATAAGTGAATGACCCACCTAGTGGGTGCTCAGTATGTATTCTTTAAATTCACAAACAAATTAACATTAGCTCGATCCCCACAGATTTTCTTAGGATTGAAAGTGAAATAATGCATAGATAATAATTTCTAAAAAATAAAAATAAAGATCTGATTTGAAACTTTGCCAAGGTAGCCTTATCATATTTTTATAAATATTATATTTTCTGTATTATATTTATTAGTACACTTATCTTACTTTCATACATCTTACGTCCAGAATATATCAGTCAATTTCTAATATTTTAATTCATTTTTTATTTGCTTATTTTATCCAGGCACCATTTTCAATTATCTGAAACAAATGAGGAACGTGAAAAATAATGTGATATACACATACTTCTGTAGATGTAGCAAACTTATTGCTAAGTACAATGCTAGAAACCCTGGGTCAGCTAATACTTTTGCATTTCTGCCAACTAAAACTCTGAGTATTTTTTAAGAAGTATTTTTAGAAGAGAAGTTGCATTCTATTTGAACAGGAGTATAAAAGATGAACAGATATTAGCGGTAGTATGGCTTGTATTAATATAGTGATCACAAAACAAAACAAAAATCTTTAAAACAAACAAACAAAAGCCATCAGTAATTATTAATTATTCTCCTCATTGGAAGACAGTTTTGCAGGCATCTGTTAGTTCAGCATGCTTCTTGGCAGTCTTAATAAACATCCGCAAAGGCATTTCATATCCAGAGGGCCGTGCACATCTTATTTAGGACAAAGCTTTTAAGAACTCATAGTTAGCATAACTAGAGAGTAGTAAATGAGAGAGAGAACTGTTCCTCTTTGTTCAAAACCAAGGACAACAAAGCTAGCAAACTTCGATGTTCATTTAAGCACCACCTCCTCTGGAGTCTCACAGAATTATATCCATTTTGTTAAGACATACCAGGGATGGCGGAGCCGACAGAGAGGCCAACACCGCCGTCAGATAATTTCCCATCAATGTAGACTTTCCAGGCTCCATTGGAACTCGTCCAAGTGATTGCAATATGATGCCAACTGCCGTCATTCACTGCAGGACAGTCTGTTATCTTTTCCTTGCCATTCACATAAAGAACCCAGCTGTGGAGAGACAAATTCCAGGGAACACAGTCATTAGTCATATGTCGCAATCCTTTCTGTGGGGCACGTTACTATTTTTCTTCTTGTTCTTTCTCTCTGTGTGCGTGTGTACGTTGTGTAAACCTATTACTCTTTTTTTTTTCTCTCTGTTTGGTCACATTTCATAGAAGCATATTTGAGTTACTAATCACATATTATTGTACCTCCCTGAACATTGGTTCATGTTCCTTAGGCACTGAAGGGTAAGAAAAAATCTTAGAATGAGCCAAGAGAAGTTACTCCAATTCGAGACAATTTACCAAATGCCTGTTTTGGAGTGAGTGAGTCAAGAATGGGAGCAAGAGTTGTGTAAATGTCAGAAATGACCTCTATCCTCTAGAATGTAAGTTTCCTAAGACCAGGAACAAACTTCAGATGTCTTAGAGAAAGTAAGCGCAGTTCATGGTTGCTGCCAAGGTCTCAATATTTGTGTCCTCTCAAAATCCATATGTTGAAACCTAATCAATCATGTGATTGGGAGGTGGGGTCTTTGGGAGGTGGTTAGGTCATGGAGGTGGAACCCTCAGTAAGAGACCTGAAACAGGCCAGTTGTCCCTTCAGCAAGTGAGGACGCAGCAAGAAGGGACCCTCTATGAACCAGAAGGTGTGCCCTCACCAGACAACAAATCTACCTACATTTTGATCTTGGACTTCTCAGCCTCCAGAACTGTGAGAAACACATTTCTATTATGTATAAGCAATCACTCTGTACTATTCTGTTACAACAGCCTGAACAGTCTATGACAGTTTCCAAAGCAACCCAATGGCAAAGTTTGTTGATCCAAAGAAAGAAAACCTGAAACTAAACAAGGATGGCCAACCAAGAGCAGTTTCCAACAACCATGTCACTTAAGGAATTAAATACAATAGGCAGCTTAAAGTGACAAATCTTCAAAAGCTCCTGGAGAGCAAAAGAAATGATTAGGGAAAGTTAAGAAGGAATATTAAAAATTCAGCGAATACCTCTCCCAGTATCTTCTTAGACCTTATTCTAAGATGCTTATAAAAACTATTTTTTACAATATTGTTTTCTTTCTGCCTTTTCCCATTTTTCTCTTGCTATTCAAGGAGGTAATAGGTTCTCTCTTTATAAATATTTTGTCTTAATAGAGGATTCTTGCAAACTTTTTGGATTCTTTTTTCCGAAGAGCTCAAGTCCACTAAGAAGAATAGTTTCTGAGAATGGGGAGATTTCTACCAGAATAGTGAGATTCCTTCCGACTGAGGAGAGAAAAGAGAGATCAGTAGGTTTCTAACACCTGAACCATGCTCATTAGCAGGCCAATAGTTTGGGTGGATTTGAGAGGAAAAGGCCATGTGGGTGCATCACAGAATCTCACCAGATTGAAGGTACTAACTTGAAGTCTTGCCAAGGATTCCACATGTGGAAAAAGGCAGTGGTCTTGAAAGGATTGCAAAGCCTGAATCAGTGCAAGGTTGAGTGATAAGTAGTGAGGACAGATGATCAATCATGGAATCCTGTTCTAGTCTGTGGCTCCTTAGCAAAACTCTGGATATAACTGAGGTTGGCTCTTCTGACAGCCCTGATGAATGGGACCTTGGAGTTGAAATTAATTGATCCTAAAGAAATAAAGAAGTTGTCTTGTACACTGAGCTTGCAGACTGATTTATACTCAATGACATGTCTCTCATGGGTCAATAATGTCACCAACATATGTTAATGTATAAAATACCTTTATATTGCTATGTAAAAGAAAGAGCATAAGTTTCAGAGGTTTCAGAGTCAGACTTTGAGAATTAGCTCTCCCACTTCCAACATCTGGGATTTGGGCCAAATAATTTAAATTGGCTTTCTGAAACTTTATCTTGCTACCTGTGAAAAGCACACTAACTCCTCAGGTCATTGTGAAGATCAATTGAAGTAATACATATAAAAATACTCGGTAAACAGCAAAATGCAATACATGTATGAAGTATTAATACTAAAACTTTGTCTTCTTCTAGACCTTGTCCAGAAGCTCTATTTTATCATTGTGATGCTGCTGTTCTGTTGAGCCACCTGACACCCCCTAACCCCCATCCCCCAGCCCCAGTGTTAGTTCTAACTTGGTGCCAGGATAAGCTCTTAAGCACAGTTTTTCTGACACTTCTGCTTACCCATTGTAATCAGTCAGGAGGAAGGTATTATCACTGCCATTCTCCAGTGCATAAGAGATTGGTGTTCCATAGTTGGTGGTGTCAGAGGACTTCATCCAGAATGCACAGGTCACAGCTTGGAGAGATGGAAGCATACCATCTAGCATGACGTAACCATAGATTCCAGAAACTTCAAAATCGAGGTTAAAACCCGTAGACTGTTCTGCAATGAGTAAGAAACACGTGCAGACCATGGCACTTGCAAGGCATTATTTAAGGTAAACAGTAGGAAAGAAGCACTATTGTGAAAGAAACTCATTTCAGTGAATATGATTATCTGAGAAGCAGTTTCAAAATGGAATACATATTACTTGCAAAATAAATATTACATTTTTAAAATAAAATAATCAGTAAGTATATGAGATAGCATTCAATAGCAGAGAAATAGGGAGAAGCTGGAAGAAGAGGTGGAATTGAAATTTTTTTAAAAGATAGACATAATAAAGCATGCCTGCATGCCAAGGAGAATGACTCAGTAAAGAGGAGGTAACCAATGTTACCAGAGAGAAGAAGGGGTTGCAGGGGCAATAATCTGTTCCTACTCAGAGCTCTGGCTATTCCCCATTTCTTGAGCAATTCAGCTCTGCCCCAAATCTGCACAGTGCATTCAATATAGCAAAAGTCCTACTGCTAAAATATTCTTGCCTCCTGAGAAAGTAGTTGAGCATTGACTCTCACCTCCTAACTCAAGAGGCTTATAAAAGTGTCCTTTCTAAATATGTAGAATGTGAAGACTTCTGCTAAATTCACTTTTCTTTATTTCCCCCTCCCATGTCTAAGTTTCAATTTCCTCATCCATGCTATTGGGGATCATAGTGCCTCATTTATTGGATGGCTGTGAAGATTGAATAAGTACAAAGTACTTACCAAAGTTTTGGCATGTAGGCAGTGCTTGCTGCAGGCAAAAGTTGATAAGGTTATTATATTACTATTTTTAGTATTGCTATTAATAACACTGTGTTGATATGTACCTGTTTCACACCTGCTGCCTGAAAATCCTGGCCGACATTTACAACTGTATGAGTTTAATTCATCTACACAGGTGGCCTGATTTCTACAAGGGTTAGACCGACACTCATTGATGTTCAGTTCACAGTGCGACCCTGTGAAGCCTGCTGCACACTGGCACCTGGAAGAAAACAAAATGTTGTGACTATTAGCACTGTTGCAGGGAGGCATTAGAGGAAATCTCCCATGTATAATAACTTTGTCTCAAAAGGTTTTGCTAACACACAGTTTTCACATCAAAACAGTGTTTTAATTGCTATTTTTTCCAGTTCATCAGATTAAACTTAGGCATGACAACACATATCAGGAAGGTTGCAGTGTAAAAATAGAAAGTAGTTCTGGACCAGATGAAATGTTATTCACACACAGAAGTTTCTGGAAAAATACAAAAAGTTCGGATGCTGTTCTAAAGACTTTTATATTAAGCCAATTTTTGTGACAATGAGGTAATACTAGTATTATTCCCATTTTAGAGATAAATTAACCTCTGACTCAAAGAAGTTAAATGATCTGCCTAAGTCCTATTGTTATTAAGTGATCAAGTGGGACTTTGAACTATATGGCATATCAGTAAGCCATACAGTCTCTGTGGTGTAAAAAAAGCTTTATAACCCATCAGAATGGAACATATATCTGATATTGTCAGATGTTGACAAAGGTGTTGTGCAATAGGAAGTCTCCTATAGCGAGCAGAACTATAATTTGCAGTGTCAAGAGAAATTGATAGTTTACATTCAGAGCCCTGTAGATCCATTTCTCATTGTCCACTCTAGGGGCATTCTGTACAAAGAGCACAGGGACCTGTGAAACAAATATGCATAGAGAATCATTCTAAATGTGAGAATGGGAAAGTAAGTCATGACACAGTCATGTAATGGGGAATGCTAAGTCGCATTTAAAGTGAATAAGCCAGAGTCAAATGAATCCACAGGGATAATATTTGAAAATAATGTTCAGTGAAGAATAAAACAAATTACAAAAGGATGTGCATGACATAATACCAATTATGCAATATGCAACTACACTACGCTGTCTATGCAGTCATATATGTAGAAAAAAATCAAACCAAATGAGAAAGATATATACAAACTTTCGGGCAGTGGTTACCTCTGAGGAAGAAGTGGAAGGTGTACGCATGTGTGCATGTGCGTGTTGGAAGAAATTCAACCCCATTTGTAGAACTTATTTATTTTCTTTTAATTTTTTGGAGACAAGCTCTCACTCTGTCACCCAGGCTAGAGTGTAATAGCATCATGGCTCATTACAACCTCACATTCCCTAAGCTCAAGTGATCTTCCTGCTTCAGCCTCCCTAGTAGTTAGGACTGCAGGCATCTGTCACCACACCCAGCTCATTTTCTTACTTTTTGTATAAAAGGGGTCTTGCTCTTGCTCAGGTTGGTCTTGAACTCCTAGCCTCAAGCAATAGTCCCATCTTGACCCCCTAAAGTGCTAGGATTACAGGCATGAGGCACTGCGGCCAGCCAGAACTCACTTCTTTAAAACAAAAGTTATAAATCAAATATGTCAAAATATTCATACAAAGATTTGATAATCACAATGACGAGTGTCGGACTTTTGTTATTCTTTGTAAGTTTCTGTATGACTAAAATATTTTGTAATTAAAAAGAGCCTGCCCAATAAATGCTAGTTAATATTACCAATTACTAGCACATTCATATGGAAACATCTTTGATATTGATCTAGCAGTGACTAATATTAATAAGTGGATTTGGGGAGTTTGAAAGACAATCTCAGTTTGAACTGGGGGAACTTTACTGGGTCTCTGCATTTAATGGTCAGTCTATTTTGGTTAGAACTGCACTCACCTTGATCCTCCTGTGGTTGCTATCATTATAATATTACTATATCCGTGTGTGTGCAGTAGGCTCTCTTTGTTAACCACCTACATTCCTTTTGAAGTGGGAGAGTTTACCTTCACCTTCCCTCTAGTTAGTATCTGGACAAATTTAGCATTCATCAAATGTTTTGAACACCAAGGAGAATTTAAACTTCTTGTTCATCTGGAAATTTCTCATTGTCTATGGTCAGGTACTGTGTGCCAGTACATGGAAGGCCTCTAATGAGAAGATGACCCTCCACTGATAAGACCTTATTTACACATGAGGGTAAAAGCCTCATTGGCAGAACTGTTCTCCTATTTCTTCTGGATAGTGTTGAAGCTATTTGTGGGAGGCTGGTCATGCAAAGGGGCTGAACCAGAAGGGGATTGGGACATGTTGGACAGGGTGGAGATTTTTTCTCCTTTTAACTCTTGTGAGCCCAGCAGTGTGTTAAGGACAGTAAAGTTTCCTAAGATTTCACAAGCAAGAAAAATCTGTCTTCTCTACTGCTGAGATATGATAGGGGATGGGCTTGAGAATGATGGTGGGAGAGGGTGATTTTCAAACTGTGTTCTAATAACAACCTAAGAGCTACCTCAAAGTCTTTCTTACCTTGAAATGTTATTTTCAGACACGAAGCTTAGCTTTTATCGTCGTCATTATTTACACTCACGTTAGACTTCTTAACTTAAGGTTTACTAACCAAAAAAAAAAAATGTTTAAAAACCATGGAATGAACATAGAATATAGACAGACACTGTAATGGGATAATTGCACATTCCATTTTGATGCCACCTAGTGTAAACACTTCAGCTGAAATAGCAAGTATTATTAAAATGTGTTTTTTCTTTTGTATTTGCTTCTACATGATTGCCTTTCTGTTTATGACTTCCCAAGCATAGAATGTTGGGTCCCAAACCAACAGAATCATTGGAAAACTTAAACTATACCAAGTTGCCTATTTTATTTTATTTATTTATTTATTTATTTATTTATTTTTTGCAGTTTTTGGCCGTGGCTGGGTTTGAACCCACCATCTCCTGCATATGGGGCTGGCGCCTTACTCAAGTTGCCTATTTTAAAATGATAGGCTCTACTCTGGGGTTAGTGAAACAGAACATCAAGTGGTGTAGAGATTCTACTGCAGCCACCCTTGGCATTGGAGAACGGATGGCTTGAGATTGAAGCCACGTTCTAGAAAGGCTGCAGAATGACTGAGCAGATTAGAAAATAAAAATCACGAAAAGAATCAGACTTAGTGTTTTACCTGAAGCTATTGGCACCATCTTTACAAGTCGCTCCATTTTTGCACGGCTGACTGAGACACTCATCGATGTTTTTTTCGCACCGGGTACCCAAAAATCCAGGTGGGCACTTGCACAGGAACCCCCCGACCTGGTCTTCGCAGACTGCATTGTGCAAGCAGGGGCTCGGCTGGCACTCATTCACTTCCATCTCACAGTGCAGGCCTGAGGATGGATGAGAAAGAGAGAGAACCCATGGGATTAACTCGCCGAGAAAACTGCGATCCCAGTGCTGAGCTCGTGCTGAGTGCCACTTCTCAAGACCTGGAACGGAAGCTGCCGAGTTAGTGGCCTATCAGTTTGGTTCGAAATCTATTCCTTAATGAGCTCTGGCGAGTCATTTTAGGACTCTGTGCTTTTGATAATCTGCTTTAGTAAAAAATCTTATTTCTTTCGGAAACCAAGCTTAGTAACGTGCAGCTCATTGATGTTAAACAAAACAGCTCATTCAAAACTTTCCTCTGTTTCTTTGACCTCATCTCTTTCCTTTACTGGCCATGTTCTTTCTTGGACTTCCTCTGTATCAATGAAGTCTACAGTTTTAAATCAGATTACTTTGCCTCCATTTGTAATAATGATCTTACATGATTTATCTTTAGTTCCCTCTTTAAAGTTTGTTGTAATGTATGCATGTGAACACACACACACACAGAAAGTACATTTTTTGAACTGTCTGAGAGTAAATTGCAGATCTATGCTCTTTTCTCCCAAACACCTTAGAATGTATTTACTAAAAAAAAAAAAAAAAAATAAGGACTTTCTCTTATAAGGAATTTCTCTTATAATCACAAAACAGTTATCAAATCTGAAAATATTAATAATGTATATTAGAATATATACTAGCTTCTGGTGCTTTACAAGATTTCAAAACATCTTACCTGTATAGCCTTTCACACACGTGCAATGGTAGCCAGCCACGCCATCGACACAGGAGCCTTCATTTAAACAAGGACTGGAGCTACATTCATTTATATTTTCTTCACATAGTCGGCCTGGAAATAAATCACAGAACCTTTGAGCTGGAGAAAAACCTGAAAGGACTTTTAACACCCCAAATTTTCAAGTGAGCAATTGGAAATTACAGCTAATATGTTTGTGAAAAATTTTACTCTTTACCAAATACATTGAAAAAAAGTGTTTTCTTTCATTCTTTGAACTGCAAACATTTTCTAGCCAGAAGCTTGACATGCGTACAATGGAAAATGAAATCGTGAATATCCAACTATATTTTTTTAGTTAAAAAGATAAGTGTGATTTTGTTTAAAAATGTTTCTCATGTTATTTGTTTATAATAACAAACAAATGAGATGTAATTCATCCTTTGTTGTACTTATTTCTTGTACAGTTAAGAGGTAAAGTTACAAAGCTGGCAGAAATTACTGGAGAAATATATTGAAAATGACTTATTTTGTTATGCAAAGTGGGAAAACACAGCTAAATTTCTGTGTAGCTGTCCCACGTCCTGTGTGAACATAATTTGAGAATCACTGATGTTATCCATATCCCTTGTTTTACACATCTAGAGATTCAGAGAGGCCTGTGATATCACCAAGGACAAGCACAGAAATGAGCCTAGTCTAGCACCACAGATCTTCAAATTCAAGTATGTATGTACAGAGACTCTATGGGTTGGAAAGTTTAGGATGCTTAAGTTATTAACTGATGAAATGATCTAACAGGTATCCAATAATTCACATGTCTTAACAACATAAAAATGTACTAAAAGAAAATTTCACCAACAAAAGTCAGTTTTGAGAGTAGTGAATCTAACAATAAACCTGGATTTTCAGAAGGACCACAATGACCATTTTTTTTCACAGTAAATCCACACAATACACTTAATTCTAGTAAATAGCACAATACATGTAATGTCTAGGAAATGCATATTTTTTAATTTAGGAGTTTGGATTTATTTTTCTCAGAGTCACAAGTTTTTACTAGGATTCAACTTTAGGTGTCACTAACATGAGATTTGGAATTTTAGATAAAGAGACGTATGGTCGAGTTGCACCATTTTCATCCTGTATGTGGATAGGCAGATACACACATGTATGACCTCAGTGTAGTTCTCTGTATAACGGGGGTTATCACGATTGCATAGATCCCAAGAAGAGAAAATGTAAGAACTGGTTCAAGTGATTACTGCCATAAATTCCAGTGTTAAACATTTTCTTTCTTTCTTTTCTTTTTTTTTTGGGGGGGGGACAGAGTCTCAAGCTGTCACCCTGGATAGAGTGCTGTGGCGTCACAGCTCACAGCAACCTCCAACTCTTGCGCTTAAGTGATTCTTTTGCCTTACCCTCCCAAGTAGCTGGGAATAGAGGCACCTGCCACAATGTCCAGCTATGTTTTTTGTGGCAATTGTCATTGTTGTTTAGCAGGCCGTGGCTGAGTTCAAACCCGCCAGCCTCGGTGGATGTGGCCAGGACCCTACCATTGAGCTATGGGCGCCACCAACATTTTCATTTTTTTATGAAAATTGTTTTCAGATTGTAAAACTATTAGAACATCTTTTCTTTGAAATGGTTACATTGATCTTGCTGAACTTATTAAATTATAGGAAATTATATACCCATGTGTATTAAAATATATATTTAGATATATTTTTAATATATAATGATTTTATGAATCAAAGTCAGTGTTGGATGACACAGATGATCTCAAGGCTCTCCACAGTAATAATATAAGAGTATTACTATTTATGAAATATTAAATAATGTTCTATTTTCAAATATTATATTATCAATGTTGTCATGAGAAAAATTAGATTGAACAGGGAAATTGAGAACAAGATCAATGTTTCTGAACTATTGCTTGGCTAGTGGGTGTTGGGAGCTCTAACTCTCTGACCTAAGTAAGATACACACTTAAATATAGGGATTCATTTAAGTTAAAAGGGGAGGCATAGTGGCCCATGCCAATTTCAAGGCTATAAGTGCCTTACTTCCACAGTTAGTGATAATTGCACGCACACACACAACCAGGGAAATAAGCATGCAGACACTTTATACTCAAATTTTACACTTCTATTTTTTTTGAGACAGAGCCTCAAGCTGTCACCCTGGATAGAGTACCGTGGCATCACAGCTCACAGCAACCTCCAACTCCTGGGCTCAAGCGAGTCTCCCTCCTCCACCTCCCAAGTAGCTGGGACTACAGGCACCTGCCACAACACCCCGCCATTTTTTGGTTGCAGCTGTCATCAGTGTTGTTTGGCGGGCCTGGGCTGGATTTGAACCGGCCAGCTCAGGTGTACATGGCTGGCGCCTTAGCACATTGAGCTGAGCCATTATACACTTCTAGTTTGAAGAGAACCCAGCAGTTGTGTGGCGCTGTACTAGGCTTTCCATATGTCCTCTCATTTCCTGCCCTCTAGTTTTTTTTTTTGTTTGTGTTTGCAGATTTTGGCCAAGGCTGGGTTTGAACCCGCCACCTCCGGTATATGGGCCGGCGTCGTACTCACTGAGCCACAGGCGCCGCCCTCCTGCCCTCTAGTTTTAAATCTGTAAAAAAATAGGCTTGAGAAGTTCAATGGCTTGTGCAAGGTGACACATCTGGCTGGGAAAGATGGAACCACGTCTGCCAGAGGTTTTATACACCTCGAGGAACTTCCTATTGTTGTTATAAACCTCAAGCAATTTCAAAGTGTTGACTTATTCTTTTTATGTAACAGCGTAACGAAAACACTTTCTCAATGCACACAAATAATGTTAGAAAACGTGCCTTTTCAGCAGATCTATAAAGCCCTATAGGATGTACCCTAAGGATACAATCCGAGTTTACCTCAGCGAAGACATTTCAGTCGTTCTAAGGCGTTCGCTGCAAACACAAGACGCGGCGCCCTCACCTGTGTAACCCGACGGGCACTCACAGAAGAATTCCCCGACCCGGTCTTTACAGATGGCGCCGTGGAGGCAGGGCCGGGAGCTGCACTCGTCCACGTCTGTCTCACACTTCAAGCCTACAACGCAGACCACGCACGGGGGACCACCCGGGAGAGGCATTAACAGAAACAGAACCACAGGCATTTGTAGGTCATTGTCTCCAGAAGCCGGATGTGTATGGGGGGAGTGGTGAAGAAAGGGTTAAATTCACTAGTTGCTACCAGCTAGTAAATAGTTAATGAAGGCTCTATCCTCTTCTTAAGTAGATTTAATATATAAGGACACACGACCCCAAATTAGAAGTAGGGAGGGGGACCTGGAAGCATGAAATGGAACCTGGAATCACATTAATTCTAAAAATAAAAATACAGTGCCACATATACCTGGTACCAAGGTCACCTGGCAGAGGGGTGGAGGTGGGGCTACATTCTGGCAGATCTCAGTCCCCTTGCCTGGTGTCCCTCAGTGGGCTGCACCTTTCCACAGGAGGCACACGCTCTCCACGGGCCAGGTCTCTGGAAACAGCCCCCTCTGTTCCAGGGGCCCTCACTACTAGGATCAGCATTATGGGAACATAATAGAAATGCAAATTCTCAGGCCAGACTGCACACCGACTGAATCAGAAAGCGTGAGTCTCTGTTTCTGAGTAAGTTCACTCCAGCTAGCTAGACTGTGGCCTGAATCACACTGGTGTTTGCCATAGTAACCTTCCAGATAATTCTGACGGATACTTGGGTTTGAGACTCGCTGTCCTATACTATGCCCTCTCTCAACCACCACTTAATTTGTAGAATTCTTGGACAACAGGTATTTCTGATGAAATGAAATTTTGTCAGAACAAAATTTTTTTTATCTTATTGTCTTTATTATTAAATCATACCTGTGTACAATAGTGCAATCAAGGGGTACAATGTGTTGGTTTCATATACAATCTTAACTATTTTCATCAAACTGATTAACATAGCCTTCCTGGCATTTTCTTAGTTATTGTATGAAGACATTTGTGTTCTGCATTTAGTAAGGTTCACCTGTACCCTTCTAAGATGCACTGTAGGTGTGGCCCCACCAATTACCCTCCCTCCACCCCAACCTCCCTTGTCCCTTTCCCCATATTCTTGTGTTATAGTTGGGTTATACCCTTCATACGACAACTATAAATTAGCTTCATAGTAGGGACAAAATTTTTTATGAAAGTACACATCACACACACACACACACACTCCAGCTATAATAAATTAGAATGTCAATATTCTTTATCGGCCCTGATTATTTTTTTTTTTTCTCATTTTCCTGTGCTTAGTTTGTAGTGAATTCCTTTACTTCACCACCATTTCTCTCATTAGAAACCTTCAAATTGGTTGCAACAATTAAAAAAAAATAAACTGGTCTAGAAGAGAACAGAGAATTATTTTAAATTAATTGCAATTTTAAGGTATTTTTCTTCAAAAACTATGTTTTGGATTCAACCAGAATGTGAACCAAACAAACAATTCTTACATAATTCCTACATAATCAAGTCCAAAGCCATATTGTTTTTCTAAGCATAGTCTGTAGAAAGATAGAAGCAATGTAACAAATCTCAGCTATTCACAAGACTATTAGTGTTCAGCAAATGAGAGAACTGGGAGTTGGTTTAAAGATGTTTATGTTGGGCAATCTGTTCTATGTTGAATGTTATACATTTAATTTGCGATAGGCTGAAACCACCTTGGACATGGCCCCTGGAACTGTATTCCGATTTAAATTGTGAATTATGATGTGAGTTTTTCATAAAGAAGATGATTTTTTATTATTCCTCCTAAACATGCAAAGAGAAAGTCATTTGTGAGGTATAAATTGTTTTTTTTGCCTTTTGGTTTATCTTGTTTAACTAACATTTGGTGCATCTGTATGCACTAATGAATCTTACAGCCTACACTTAATATACTCAAAGTTTGCTACTGCAAGTCACAACATTTTCATGTAAAATACATTGTTTTCATTCCTCTATATTACCTGTATATCCAGGTAGACAGACACAAACATAACCACGTCCAAGTTGTTGGCAGGTTCCACTATTGTGGCAAGGGTTTAAGAAGCATTCATGGAAAACCTACCAGAAGCAGAAAAGAAACCTATCAAAGACAAAGCATCCCATTCATTTTAAAGCGATCCTGACAGGGTGTTAGAAAGTTCGCAATGTTAGATGACTGATCTCTATTTCCATGTACATTCACTCAAGCTAGCTAGACGGTGGCCTGAATGGCATTGCTGGGTGCCATATATGGTCACAAACAATGTATGTTCTTTCTTTTTATTTTAATACATTTAGATGGTACAAGTTTTTTGTTGTTGTTGTTTGTGGTGGTGGTTGTTATATGAATGAATTGTATCATGTTGAAGTCAGGGCTTTCAGTATACCCAACATCGGAATAGAGTACATTGCACCCTATAGATAGATTGTTATCCTTCACTCCCTCCCACCTTCTTAGGTTTCAGCATTCATTACTTCACATACATATACCTCACTCAGTTCCCATTGGTAAGTAAAAACATGCAGTATTGGTTTTTTTTTTTTTTAAAATTTTTTTTGCAGTTTTTGGCTGGGGCTGGGTTTGAACCCACCACCTCCGGCATATGGGGTTGGTGCCTTACTCCTTTGAGCCACAGGTGCTGCCTGGCAGTATTGGTATTATCAAGTGATGTTCTGGTAAACCAAAGTAGTGTTTCTAATGCTGGTTGTACATGAATCCATTTGAAATGTTTTAAAAATGGAGGTGGTACTAAGGACAGGGCCCTGACACGGCCCAGCTAAACCAGAATCTCTGGAAGTGAAATCTGTATGTTTTTATTTTTTTAAATTTGGCCAGAGGATTCTATTATGCCTCCAGGTTTGAGAGTCACTGCTGTAGGAATTGCTGCAAATTTGTATTAAGATGTCCACTAGGCTCAGTTTCAAACTAGACTTACGACGTCCTAATGGGGCATTGTGTTTGGACTAAACTGTAGGAAGTTGAAATAAGAAAACATATAACCTCATTCTCCTTAAAAATATTAAATATGACCTTGGGGAAGGTGAGTTCAGAATAATGGCTGAATCTACCAAAATAATCAGACTTAACAACTAGTCTTTTAGAAAAAATGAAAGGCAAATGGTTTAGTTATGTTTATGAGTTATGTTTCTTAATGTTTGAAACTCAGACCTTATCACAAGAAGTTATTATTATGTTTTGTTGGAAAATAAATGCAAATAATTCTCACGTAAGTTGAGTAACTCTTCCTGTGAATCAGAAAGGGCACCGGTCGAAACCAAATGCCCTTGCTCAAATGATGGGCTTGTGGGAAGAGCTAATTATCAGTGAATCAAAAGACTCTTGTTACCCAACATCTCTGGGAAAAACTTCCACTTGGGTACTTAAAAAATGAAATGTTGCATTTTGGGGAAGTTCTTAATAGGATTTATCAGTAAACACAATTATTCACAAGTCTTGATAAAGTTTCAATCCCCGTAGTTTTCCTCTGTGTGACATGTAACATGACTAAGGTTTTTCCAAGCATTCTACTAGAGAAAATTTTATACAAAACAGACTTGCCTGACTGCTGACTTCATACTTCTTTTCAATATGCCCAAGAGAGGCCAGAGGCACTACACTTTCCTCTGCTGCTGAGAAAGTTGAGCTAAAACCTAATAAATTAATAAAAAGAAAGTCAGTGTGTGGTGGCTATTGCCAAGAAGTAGGCTACGTGAAATACTATGGTCAAGATTCCAGCTGTCAGAGAGGGTAAAGCCACATGTATTTTGTTCTAGTAATATTAAAATAGAGAACCTAGAGATGAAGGGCATAGATCATTAAATACTAGATCCTTAGAACGAAATCTGGAAATGATCAAGTTCAATGTTTTCCATACAAGACTCTTTAAGTCACTGTCATTAACAAGGTATCTAAAGAACAATTTAACAAGTCTAATATTCAAAACAGAAGATACCACAAAGACAAGTCTTCAACATGGGACTAGTAAGAAATGAAGTAGCATCTTACTTGAACAATCTGTGATGGATCTGGCACCAGTGATTGTGGTAGTTCCATAAAAGGGACAAGACAGACAGAAAGACTTCCCTGGATTGGGCTGGTAGTAGTCTTGAGGACATGGATAACAGGGCATTAACCCAGAACGCGAGAATTCTCCTACTGGACAAGGTACTGCAAAGTAAAAACACATGCTTTGTACACAGAAAGCCACATACCCTACATTTAAAAGAAGTGTCTTAACCTTTGGTTGTAAGAAAGCTACTGAATTACTTACATAATCCCCTCTACATATTTAGTACCCAAACCATATTGGCACTCAGGTAAATTTTGGGGGATTTTCCCCTCATCTTTACTAACACATAATGACTTAATAAGGATTAGAACTGGCTATATAATTTTGTATTCTAATTTTTCCACTTGAAATTACAGCACAAGCATTTCCCAAATCATCCCCCAGATGATTAACCAACACAGATTTTAATAAATGAAAAATATTGCATCCCATTGACAGGCTATAATTGATCTAACATTTTCCCCACTTTTGGATCTGCTTGCTTGCTATTATAAATTATGCTGAAATAAAATTTCCTACATAAATCTTTATTTTTTATTTTTATTAAATCATAATTGTGTACATTGGTGCAATCATGGGGCACAATGTGCTGACTTCACATACAATCTGAAATATTTTCATTGAACTATTTAACATAGCCTTCATGGCCTTTTAATCACTATATGAATACATAAATCTTTGTATATAGGATCTTAGGATAATAGCTGAATCTGAATAGTGAGAATTTAAGT